>RYFJ01001068.1:0-105392 GCA_003991445.1 Oryza meyeriana var. granulata | reverse complement strand
ACATGTGCTGTCCTAAATTTTCAGTTTGAGCTATTTCACAATTGCTTATGTTTTAAATGTATTACTTGCTCAATAAAATCAGCTTTATGCAAAATCAGATCAACATAGCCATACTCCTGATGTAGAGGCTAGCATCTCTCCTTTGTATTATTATTATCGTATAAGCCTTCTGAGTACTTGTCGTACTCACGCTGCATCTTTTAGGTGAGGACAATGATGACATTGATGTGGTCTACTATTTCGCACCTATCCCGCCAAGGGTGGCGAGGATATGTGGTGCTTGAAAGTTAAGTTCTGCCCCAGTTAGGTCCGCCAATGCAGGACTTCCGTGGCATGGGTATGGCACCTCCGTCCGCACTGGTCTTATCCTGTTTATGTTGATTTCCGCTGCTATCTTTTGCGCTACTCCGTGATGATTATTAGGGTGTGCAACCCCTCTATGTAATATTTATAACCTTGCTGCTCGTTTATCCATAATTTAGAGTACTGGTGTGATGTTTTTATCGATTGCTTGCGATGAAAGTGTGAGGCTAGTCGCTTTCCTGGGGACTAGCGCGAACATGGAGTATGAGTGTTAGAGAACTGAGATGGTTGGGGATAGCTATTGTGGTTTGAGTCCTCTGGGGTACGTATCGTGTTTGGTCGCCACCATCGAGTGGTTTGACGGGCGTATGACGAGGAGGACTGGCAAGCTATCCTTATGATTATCTCTTTTGTACACTTCTTGGCATTTTGGATTTGTATTATGAACGGGGAAATATTATGGCAAAGCTGCAATGGGGATGGATTGGTTACTACACTTAATTGGTTTTTATTCGAGATCCTATCCATCTAGATATTTCGCGTTGTCATAGTAATTACTCTTCACAATGCACTTTCGGGGTGCCCACATAGGGTCTGCCACGTCAGATGCTGATCACAATTATGTGTGGCACTGCCGAGTCCGAACAGGAGATTGACGATCTCCTCCTTCCTTTGCCCGATCTCGGCCGGCTCAAGGCTGAAGTACCGAGTCGAACGCTGAAAGAAAGAGTTGTCTCGAGACCCGGGCATATTGAGGATTGCCGCAGCAAGTCGACGAGGGTTGCCGCAGTATTGCATGGGCTGACTAGCGTGAAGTCGGCCTGGTCCCTAGCCGATCGGATCGAATTCGAGTCAGACAGGGTAAGGTTGCCGAATTTATCGACGATGAAGTTGAGGCTCCCGAAGGTGATCGTTTCCCCGAGGGAGAAGTTGATGCTGTTGACTCCCTTGATTGGATCCATCAGGCTTGTTGAAGATGATCTTGCCGATGCCCCTACTTGGCATGCCAACTGTCGATGTTTTATATCGGCAATAATAATATGGGGCTACTCGTGAGACCTAAACTTGATGGAGTGCAAAGGAACACGAACAATTTATACTGGTTCAAGCCCTCGAGATGAGGTAATACCCTACATCCAGTTGTGGTGTATTGCTTTCGAGGTTGTATGATTTTGATCTTGGTGATCTTGCCCTCAGGGGGCGCCCTACCTCCCCTTATATATCGGGGGACAGGGTTACAGAGTAGGAATCCCAATCGGACTCCGACCAAGGGATTTTCTTCTAGGAATACAATGTGCTCGACTAGGACTATATCTTTTCCCGATCGTACAGGGTTATGCATGCCGAGTCCTATTGTAACCCTAATTACAAGGTTAGGCCCATCCTCTATCCGAGTGGCCCAAATGCTTCTCATGAGGTACCTGGGGCCCATGGCACCGACACAAGTAGATCCTACAATCTATCCATTCGAGCATCTGTGACAACCATGCTGCATCCAGAACGTAAGTCGTAAAGGCTTGCAGACAAGGTTTCCTCTAGCTGACTATGGTTACCGATGCCAATGACATTGTTCAGACATGCGAGGAATACCAATTTTGTGGGCTGTGCTGGGTATGTCGGTTTGGGCCGACTTATTTGGTAGGAGGCCAAAGATATGAGTTCTTGAATAGCATACCCTATTGGATTGCCCGCTGGTCGTGTTAAAATCACGATGCATGTGTTATTTTACAAGAACCGATTAAATAATCAGATACACTTCATGCTAAGCCTACAGCTGGGTGTATACATTCGGGTATCTTGATTATTATAAGGTATTTAGGATATATCCTTATAAGGATCAGTAGCTGGTCTCCATTAAAATTGGGGATGCTGGTATCTCAAGTACACCTCATCACACATTGGATTTACTCCATAGTGATACTCGGCTTACATGCTTAGCCAAAATTGCCTTGAGCAAAAATACTTCCAACTGACATGATACTGAAGAGTCTAATTTTTGGGTAGTATACTACTCAGGAAAGGCTAAAAGGTTAAAGATCTTTGACTTTATGTTTAATTGTTTCACAATTAAGCACAAAGTCAGGGTCTACACCTAATAAGTGCGCCTATTCGGTGCACACTATTCATATTCTTCCATGAAGCCCTCCATAACCTCGTTGCCAGCTGACATGAAGCAGGACTTAGGAGAAGAAGTACTCGGACAATGAGTACTCAGGAGCAAAGCACTCGGAAATCTTTTCACCGTGGATGATGAGCACTTGGCATCAGCTGTGACTTAACTATGAAGATCTCAGGGGATACTGTGGAGGCCATGGGCCCTGGGTACCTCAAGGAAGGCAATTACGGCCACTCAGACAGAGGGTGGGCCGGTCCCTACAATTGGAGATAGAGTAGGACTCGGCTTCATATTACCTTGCATGACAAGGAAAGGGATATAATCCTAGCCGGACTCTCTATGTATTAATAAGGAAAACCCTTGGTCATATCCGACTGGGTTTCCTATCCTGTAACCCTCATCCCTCCAGTATATAAGGAGGGGTAGGTTGCCCCGTGGGGCATGGATAGAATCTCACCAGAGAAACCTCAAAGGCAATACACAATAGTTAGAAGTAGGGTATTAGCTCACCTCGAGGGCCTAAACCAGTATAAATTGTTCCGTATTCCTTTGTAATCCATCATGTTTAGGTGTCGATGTTTTACACTGGCAATATGAATATAGGGCTACTCGTCAGATCGAAACTCGGTGGACTGCAAAGGAACATGAAAAGTTTATACTGGTTCAGACCCTCGATGTAAGGTAATGCCCTACGTCTAGTTGTGGTGTATTTCCTTTGAGGATGTATGACTTGTTCAGGTGAACCTGCCCTCAAAGGGCGCCCTGCCTCCCCTTATACTAGGGGACAGGGTTACAAAGTAGGAGTCCTGATCAGACTACGACCAAGGGATCTCCTTCTAGAGATATAACTTGCTCGACTAGGACTGTATCTTCCTTATCGTACAAGGTTAAGTCTGCCGAGTGCTATCATATCTCTAATTACAAGGCTAGGCCCATCCTCTTTCCGAGTGGCCCATATGCTTGTCATGAGGTACCTAGGGCCCATGGCCTCCACAGCAGCCCCTGAGACCTTCATAGTTGAGTCACAGCTGATGCCGAGTGCTCATCTTCCATGGTGAATTATTCCCGTGTGCATTGCTCCTGAGTACTCTTTGTCTGAGTGCTTCTTCTCCCGAGTCCTGCTTCATGTCAGCTGGCAGCGAGGCTATGAAGGGCTCCATGTAGAAGTATGAATAGTGTGTGCCAAATAGGCGCACCTATTAGGTGTAGCCCCCGACTTTGTGCTTAATTGTGAAACAATTAAACATAAAGTCAAAGATCTTTAACCTTGTAGTCTTTCCCAAGTAGTGTACTACTGTATATGAGACTCTTCAGCATCATGTCAGCCGGAATGATCTTTTATAGTCTTTCCCGAGTAGTATATCACTCGGAAGTTAGACTCTACAGCATCATGTCAGTTGGAATGGTTTTCGCTCATGGCAAATAATGGCTAAGCATGGAAGCCGAGTACCACTTTATGGATTTTAACCCAATATGTGGTCAGGTGTACTTGAGAGATACCTGCATCCCCAATTTTAATGGAGACCAGTTTGTGACCCTTATAAGGATATATCCTCAATACCTAGTAAATAATGCAGATACCCAAATTTATACATCCGGCTGTAGGCTTAGCATGAAGCATATCTGATTATTTGATCGGTTTCTATGAGTAGCACCAGCACTGTGATTTTAACACAGCCAGCGAGTGGCCCAATAGAGCGTGCTACTATAGAAACTCATATCTTGTGGCCCAGTACCGAATTTGTAGGCCCAAGCCCACTTATCAGCACAAGCTCTATAAAGGCGGGGAGAGAGAGAAGATTCCCTCATCTTCTCCAATCCACCAATCGCTTCGTCTTCCAACTTTCGCTCTGAAATTTTGCACCTTGCCTCGCTAGGGTTCACCATTGCTAGCTCTTCCCACTTGAAACTTGGGCGATCCCGCTCCTTTGCATCCATTCCAAGCCCCCAATAGCATTTCCCCCAAATCTCCTTGCCTCAAGCCATGCCGAGAGCTTCGGAAATCTCGATGGTGTCTGATGAGACTTGGCCGACTTTGGATTACGGCTTGACCAAGTTGAAGTACTTGGAGAAGTTGCTGAGATTGCAAAGTCGTGAAGTCATCCATTGGCGTCCGGCTAAAGGGGAATCGATTCCGGCGCCCTAATCTGGTGAGACTGTAGTCTTCGCCTCTTTCTTCGATCGGGGTCTTGCTCTTCCTTCCTCGGATTTTCTTCGCCAACTTCTTTCCTTCTATCAGCTAGAGCTAGTAAATCTAAACCCCAACTCCATCTTGCAAATCTCTATATTTGCAACTCTATGTGAATGCTTTCTAGGTGTGGAACCCCATTTCAATCTATTCCGATACTTGTTCCACATCAAACCCTAGCCCTCCAAAAACAAAGTCCAGGTGATAGGGGGAGCCAGCCTTTAACTTAGGAACAAGATGAAAAAGATTTATCTTCATGTTCCTCTGAAGACTTCCTTGAAGGGCTATCACAGAGAATGGTTCTATTGCTCTGATCTTGAACCTTCTCTGCCCCCGTTTACTGGCTTATCTCCAGTGGTCTTGCCCAGCTGGTCATCTGTGCCGTGTTTTGAGGAGATGGGCCAAGTATATATGTTGATTGATAAGATTGACAAGCTGAAATGCTCCGGATTGACTGGTCCCTGGGTGGCCAGACATTTCCTGACCCGGCGTATCAGGCCATTGAAGCTAAGAAGCCACTTCGGCTGGGATTACTAGGGGAAAATTGATCCCAACCGAAAATACCCAAATCTGACTGATAAGCACAAGGTGACTAATATTTTGCTCAGTTATTTCGCCAACGGGATGGTTGAAACTAAAGATGCAGAGCATGCCACCGTGGCTTACAGCCTAAAAAGGCCTCATCCAAAGGTAATATTGAAATGCTGTCCATCTATGATGAATGTTTGTAGATGCATATCCTAAATTGCTCTGCAATGTGTGATGTATGTTGCTTGGATCACATGCAGGAATGTGAGGAGTTTGATGATGACTCCCAAACTTTATCGGCTGTCCAGTCGAAGAAGAGGCCATTGAGTCCTTCTGCTGCCCAGCCTAGCTCCAAGAGAACTGGGAAAAAACCTGTCAAAGACCCGGGCAAGAAGAGAACTAGCAGGCTGAGTGCCGTAGCCAGGAGCCTGAAGATTAAGGATACCACCAGTGTAGCTCCTAGGCCGCCGAGTCCAAGGCCATCATGTCCAAGCCCGAGACCGACACCCGACTCAGCAACATCGAGCCCAGGACTAGTGCCATCGAGTACAAGATCAGCAGTGTCGAGCCAAAGAGCGGCGCCACCGATAGCCTCGGCGCCCCAGTTGGCTGTACCAGAGACCAGGCCGACCAAGAGCAAAATGCCACTGCCGACTACCGCGCCGATGAGCCCGACAGCCAGCAGCTCTCCACTGCCGACATCTGGAGCCCCCTCGTGGAGGTTGAAGTCCTCCAAGAGGTAAGCAATCCTTAATCTTCTAAAAATCTTGATCAGTATAATAATGTCTTGATATTTGACTCATTGTACAGGAGGCGAGTGAATATAGATCTGAAGAAGACTACGCCGACTGCTCCTGTTGCTGAGCCAGCCCTAGCCAAGCCAACTCCAACAAGCTCTTCTGTTGAGCCGATGATTGCCTCGGTTGTAGAAACTGAAGCCGTCCCAACAGCAGGACCGCTAGTGCCGGCTAACCAAGGGGCAAGTACTGAAGCCGCTGCTCTAGCCCCTGAGCGAATCTCTGAAGCCCCAGCTGCTACTGAGTCAGAAGCTAGGACCTTGTCGCTATCCATGTCATCGTCGTCTTTCGATGAAGTGGATCTCCCCAGGCTTGAAGCCCCTCCCCGTAGGTTCTCGAGAACCTTCCATTGGGTATCCCCTGAGGGAGTCATGGAAAGCTACGAGCATGACGAGGAGGCAGCGGAGAGGGAGTGCGAAGTTCATCTTCGTGCCGTAAACACCGTGTCTCAGGGAGTCTAGGTATGACTCTCACAATATTGAATTTTTGATAGTCCTCCTTGCATTGGTTATCTGCCTCTTGACTCTGTTTTGTTCCGTTTTTGATCCGAGCAGAAGATAGTCGACTGCTCAGCCAAATGAACAAGGTCTTGACCCAGCTTGCCCCCATCTCCAATGATTGGGCCAGATCCAAGCCACCAAAGCCGACCTAGAACGGTCTAGTCAGGAGAGGGAGACATGGCTGAAGGGAGTAGTTGACTAGCTCAGGGATGAAAATTGGGCTCTAGCCGAGAAGATCAGAAGTAAGTGTCCTGTATTTGTTGTTCCCGAGTAAATTTATCTAGCTTTGTTGTTCCCTGACTACCTAGTTGTGTCCTGACTGTAATCTTAGGTTCTTGACTATTCTGATGTACAGCTCTTGAAGCCGAGTTGAAGACCCAGACAGAGGAGAAAAAACAACAGGAACTTGAGCTGAAGAAAGTCGAAAAGGCTAAAACTGAACTAGAGAAGGCCAAAGCCAAAGTAGAGGCCGACTATGATAGTAAGCCTTCCTTCTGACAATAACCTTAACCAATCCTCTTGTTACTCCGACTGTAGTTTTGGCTAACAAGTATACTTGTTAATGAATCTGAGCAGCTTCGAGAGCCAATGCCAAAACACAATTTCAAGCCTTTGCAGCTGAGATTAAGGTCGTCAAGAAGTCACGGGAGATTCTTGCCGAATCCGTGAAAGGGCTCCTTGACATTATGGACCCTCACTACATCGGGACCAGCTCCAATACAATCTCCTAGGTGCAGGCACGCCACAGCCAAGCCCCGAGTATCTTGAAAAAGTACTCGGATGAGCGCATGGCTGTTGGCGTGGCCCAGACCATTGCCATGACCAAGTCGATCTACCCTAGGGTAGACCTTGAGGCCATCGGTGAGGGGTTTGCCATAGAGACAACACTTGATGAAGCACTGGAGTTGATCACTGAGGCGAGTCCGACTGCTGAGGCGATTGCAAAGGACTTAGGCATGTAAGAACAAACCATCATGCAGTCAGTGTATATAAAGCTTTTGTAAAGACATGTGTAAATATATGTACAATGCCACTGAGTTCTTGGTTTTACTTAGTTATCATTAGCTTTACCAGACTATATAGTCTGTGCCGAGTCGGCCGATAGGAACTTAATAAAAATCATTCACCTCAAAAAGCTGTACTCGGGCAAACAAAACATGGTCGTTGTAAAACTTCATAACTTAGATAAATCAAGCTCATATGTTGTTGACAAAGCACATATAATACATGTTGCCCCCGACTCACTACTCGGTTGAAACAAGCGACGTAGTGAGTCAGAGAAAAAACTTTATACATATGTATGTGAAACAGTACAAAACTCAGGTATAGAAAGGACGTAGCTATTCTATATTCCATGAGTTGCTGACTAGGGCACCGTCTTCAGTCTTCAGTCGGTAGGCACCTGGTCGTGTAACCTCAGCTATGATGAACGGCCCTTCCCATAGCAGGGATAGTTTATGCCTGTCTTTGGTGGTTTGTATTTTTCTCAAGACGAGATCCCTGACCAAAAAGGCACGGCCACGGACATGTCGACTGTGATAACGACGCAGGCCTTGAAGATACCTTGCCAACTGGATAGTTGCAATATCCCTCGCTTCTTCCAACTGATCTAGTTCGACCAATCGGGTATTGTTTGATTTATCTTAGGAGTGGGCCTAAACTTGTGGAGAGCTGAACTCCAACTCGGTTGGTAACACAGCCTCGGCACCATAGACTAGGAAGAAAGGGGATTGCCCTGTTGCCCGACTAACCGTGGTTCTTAGAGACTAGAGAACATATGGGAGTTCTTGTACCCACCACCCTGCATATGTTTGTAGTTGGTCAAATATCCTGGCCTTGATACCTTGTAAGACCATGCCATTAGCACGCTCAACCTACCCATTGCTCCGCGGGTGTGCCATAGAAGCATAACAGATCTTGATGCCGAAATCATCACAGAAATCTTGAAAAACGCTGCCCTTGAACTGAGTACCGTTGTCCGTTATGATGCGGTTAGGAACCCCGAATCGGTATAGTATACTCATGACGAAGTCCTTTGCTCGTGCCGCTGTTATGGTAGCAACGGGTTTTGCCTCAATCCACTTGGTGAATTTATCCACTATGACGAACAAGTGTGTGAAACCTCCTGGCGCTTTCTTGAAAGGCCCGACCATGTCAAGCCCCCAGACTGCAAAGGGACAAGAGATTGGATGGTTTGAAGTTCTTGGACTGGAAGATGTATTTGTGTTGCATAGAATTGACAACCCTCGCATGTGCGAACTATGTCTTTAGCATTTGTTATTGATGTTGGCCAGAAAAATCCCTGCCTGTAAGCCTTTCCGACTAATGTCCTGGATGCGGCATGGTTGCCACATATGCCCAAGTGGATTGATTGCATAATTTGCTTGCCCTCTTCGGGTGTGACGTAGTGCATGAGGACTCCGAATGCACTTCTTCGGTACAGGTCTTCTCCAACTACTAGGAAACATTTGCTTTGACATTTGATTTGTTCGGCTTTGCTGCGATCTTCTGGGAGTTCATCATCCAAGAGGAATTTCAGAATTGGAGTCCGCCAATTTTGAGATATGATCAGTATTTCATCTGTTGCCGGGGTAGGTTCAGCCCCCGACTGCTCTGGCACTGGTTTCTTCTTGATTGATGGCTCCAGTAGTTGCTCGACAAAAATCCCAGTCGGGACCGCTTCTCTCTTGGATCCCATGTTATCCAATTCGTCTGCAGCATAGTTGTATTGTCGTAAGATGTGAGTTATCTCCAGCCCGTCGAACTTGTTTTCCAGCTTTTTGACCTCCTAACAGTATGCCGCCATAGTGTCGTCGAGACATGTCCAGTCTTTCATGACTTGGTTCACCACAAGTTGAGAATCCCCATGTACAACCAGTCGGTGGATGCCGAGTGATATAGTGATGTAGAGCCCGTGGATGAACGCCTCGTACTCGGTGACATTGTGGGAAGCCAAAAAGTGAATTTGGAGAACGTACTTAAGTTTTTCACCGGTGGGTGACGTCAGTACGACGCTGGCCCCAGCGCCGCCGATCCATAATGAACCGTCGAAGTACATTGTCTATTACTCTAGCTTGTCTGTTGTTGTAGTCGTCTGAACTTCTGTCCACTCGGCCACAAAGTCGGCTAGAGCTTGAGATTTGATTGCTGCTAGTGGCTGGAAGGTGATGTCGAATGCCATCAACTCGAGCGCCCATTTAGCGATTCGGCCCGTGGCCTCGCGGTTGTGCAAGACGTCCCCGAGTGGATACGATGTGACCACCATGACTTGATGCGACTAAAAATGGTGCACCAGCTTCCGAACAGTGATGAGTAGGCCATATAACAGCTTTTGGACCTGAGGATATCTCATCTTTGAGTTGGCTAGGACCTCGCTAACGAAGTAGACTGGCCGTTGAATTTTCTGTATATGACCCGGCTCGGATCGCTCGACCACCAACACCGTGCTGACTACCTGAGTGGTTGCCACCAGATATAACATTAATGGCTCTTGGGGCATAGGTGATGCCAAAACAGGTGGTGATGTGAGAAATTTCTTGAAGTCTTCGAAGGCTTGTTGGGCTTCGGGAGTCCATTGAAAATTATCTGCTTTCTTCAATAATTTGAAGAAGGGCATGCCCTGTTCGTCTAGTTGGAAAATAAATCAGCTGAGTGCCGCCATGCAGCCTGTCAACTTCTAGACGTCCTTCTGGCTAGTCGGGGGTGCCATGTTCATTATTGCGTTGATTTTCTCTTGATTGGCCTCGATGCCGCGATGCGATACGATGAAGCCGAGTAGCTTGCCGGATGGCACACCGAAGGCGCACTTTTCCGGGTTCAACTTCATCTTGAAACTTCGAAGATTTTGGAAGGTTTCCTCCAAGTGGGCGATGAGGTCTTCTCTGGACTTTCTCTTGATCACCACGTCATCGACATACGCCTCCACGTTGCACCCGATCTGAGTGTGTAAACACCACTGAATTGCTCGTTGATACATTGCTCCAGTGTTTTTCAAACCGAACGGGATAGTGATGTAGCAGTATGCGCCAAATGGCGTGATGAAAGAAGTCTTCAGGCATTCCTCCTCCTTCAGGCTGATTTGATGGTATCCCGAGTAACAGTCGAGAAAGCTGAGAAGTTCACACCCCGCAGTTGAATCCACCACCTGATCTATTTTGGGTAGACCAAATGGGTCTTTAGGGCACGCCTTGTTTAAGTCGGTGTAGTCGATGCACATGTGCCAACTAATCTGGGTGGTAGACCTCTTTGATGAACCCGGCTGTGAGGAGCTTGGTTATCTCCTCCCGAATAGCATCTTTGTGGTCCTGAGCGAAGCGTCGTAGCTGTTGCTTGACTGGCTTGGCATTTGTCTTGACATTGAGGGTGTGCTCGATCACCTCCCTTGGTACACTGGGCATGTCGAAGGGTTTCCAAGTGAAAATATCCCTGTTCTCCTGGGAGAAGGTGACGAGCGCGTATTCCTATTTGGGGTCGAGTCCGGTCCCGACTAGAGCAATCTTGGAGGGGTCGGAAGGGTCGAGGGGGATCTTCTTCGTGTCAGAGTCCACTGAAATTCCCGACTACACTGCTTTTTTCACCACAACTTGATCGTCTTCGACTTCGGTTGTGATGGCTTGCCGAATACTGTTGCGTCCGACTGCCGCTTCTTAAGATTGAGCCAACTCGTAGCTCTCCTTGTCGCAGGTGAAGGCTTGCTTGACATCATTGCAAAGGGAAAGAACTCCGGCTGGCCCGGACATCTTGAGCATCATATAGGTATAGTGCGGCACCGCCATGAATTTGGCTAGCACGGGCCGTCTGAGTATGGCGTGGTATGCAGTCTCAAAATCGGCAACCTCGAAGCAGATGTTTTCTATGCGGAAGTTATCCCACGTGCCGAAGGTGACCAGCAAAGTTATCTGTCCGAGGGGTGTTAAAGATAGGCCGGGGATATCCCATGGAAGGGCACAGTACTCAGCTGCAGCTCTAAACAAGGAATCTTCATCTCATCCTGGGTTTTGGCGAACAGGATGTTGAGAGCGCTGCCTCCATCTATAAGAAGCTTCTTTAGTTTGATGTTCTTGACGATCGGATCCAGGACGAGTGGATAGCGTCCTGGGCGTGAAACCCGATCTGGGTGATCTGCGCGGTCGAATATGATGGGTGTTTCTGACCAACACAGATATTGGGGGGTGTCTACTGTAGAGACCGAGTTGACATCGCGTGTTGTTAGCTTCTGCTTCCTCTTGCACTCATATGCAGACGGCCCTCTGAAGATATGGTTAAGCTCAGCTTGTGGGTCTTGATAGTTGCCGGCTAGGCCTGGATCTGTCTTGTCTTTGTCCTTGTTAGCGCTAGATGTTGAAGCCTGCTCAGAGGCAAACTTCTTGAGCATGAAGCAGTCTTTGGCCGCGTGCCTGCCCTTGGGATGAAAGGGGCAGGGCCCATTCATCACTTTCTGGTATTCGTTGTTCCTTGGGGGTCGCGACCAAGTACGCTCCACGTTGGCCACCACGTTGTCTGACTTCCGGTTGTGGCCACCGGATTTGTTCTATGCTGGCTCGTCGTTGGCTTCCTAGTCCTTCTGCCGGGACTCTTTCTTGTTGTCGAGGGCCTGAGCGACTGCCTTGGCCGAGTCAGCATACTTGTTTACCATATCGAAGAGAGCCCTGATAGAGGCTAGAGGTTTCCAAGTGAATTTGGCGATGACGACCTCATCCTTGATCATCGGGATCGAGTTGCGCTTCTCGGAGAACCTTTTGATGAACTCGCGAAGTGACTCATTCTTCCTCTGGTGCAACTGATAGAGATCGTGCTCAGAAGACGGCCTCTCATAAGTCCCCTGGAAATTGGCGATGAATCGTTCCCGGAGTTCTCCCCTGGAGCCGATTGACCGCTTTGGGAGCCCTGTGAGCTATGTCCTCGCCGAGTCGGCCAGGGCGACCGGGAGGTAGTTATCCATGGCCTTGTGATCGCCTCTGGCTGCTTGAATCACTAGAGTGTAGATCGTGAGCCAGGACTCGGGATTGGTCTTGCCGTCGTATTTTTTGATGCCTATAGGCTTGAAGCCCAACGGCCAGTCGACCTGTTGTAGCTCATCGGTGAAGGTGGGTACGCCTTCATCTGCATGAGGGCTCCGGCTCTGATTACGATGGTTAAACCACTCGTGGTGGATGCCGAAGCGCTCGTTCTCATCATCCAGTCAGCGGCGCTCGTCGTCTTCGCATTCGCGACACCATGCGTTGATGTTCTGGTGAAGGTCGCGTCACAGATGGCTTCGGAGATCTTGGTTGTCATGGCGGTTGTATTGGGGACGTCACCGATTGCTGTTGTTAGGGTTGTCAAGAGAGATCTGTCGTGACTCCGTGTGCGGCTGACTGGAGCCGGCCGCCCAGCGTCGCGCTGATGCTAACTGGACCGCCACTGGAGAACCTGACCGGTTGGTCAGTATAAGGGTGTCACCCGACTGCTGGTGATGTTGACATGCGGCAGCGGTAATCATGGCTTTGATCCTCGCGATAGTCAGGGTAGCCTGGTGATCAGGCCCAAACTAGAGTGTATCCAGTAGGGTTGCAGCGGCCACGACGTTCTATTGAGGCGTGACGAAGATGTTGTAGTTGTCGACTCTGGTTTGGAGGATTTGTTGCTGAGCGGTTCACCCAGCCCTGCGTAGCTCGTCGTTGCAAGCGTTGCGCTCAGCCTCCTGTTGTTGTCGTAGTTGGTGAGCCTCCTCCTCTTGTTGCTCGTGTAGTCGGTGCGCCTCTTGAGAGGCGGTAGAGCCCTTGGATGCCATGAAGACTTCACGGGGCAGGAAAAAGCTTGCCAAACTGCAGTCCGAACTGCTGTTCAAACTGTTGTCTGACTTGGAGTCAGAATCGAAGTAGTTGATTGGTATAATCACGACTCCAATCTCCGTAGATCCAATCTCGAGCGGCTCTGGGCCGCGTCCGAATTGAACCGTAGGGGATCGGGTCTGCCGCGTGGGATGTAGATTGTAGATATCCGCGGCATTGTCGAGTTTGCACAGGAGATTGACGATCTCCTCCTTTCCTTGCCCGATCTTGGCCGGCTCGAGGCCGAGTCCGAGTGGAACGCTGAAAGGAAGAGTTGTCCCAAGACCCGGACAAGTAGAAGATTGCCGCAGCAAGTTGATGACGGTCGCTATAGCATCGTGTGGGCCGACTGGCTCAGAGTCGGGTGATTGCCCGGCAGATCGGATTGAGTCCGAGTCGGCTAGGGTGAGTTTGCCAAACTTGTCGGCGACGAAGTCGAGGCTTCCGAACATGATCATGTCTCCAGGGGAGAAGTGGACACCGTCGACTCCGGTTGTCGAATCCATCGGGTTTGTTGGGGTTGACCTCACCGAAGCCCCTACATGGCGCGCAAACTGTTGACGTTTTACACCGGCAATATGAATATAGGGCTACTCGTCGGATCAAAACTCAGTGGACTGCAAAGGAACACGAAGAGTTTATACTAGTTCAGGCCCTCGATGTGAGGTAATACCCTACGTCTAGTTGTGGTGTATTTCTTTTGAGGATGTATGACTTATTCTGGTGAACCTGCCCTCAGAGGGCGCCGCTGCTCCCCTTATATACTGGGCGACAGGGTTACAAAGTAGGAGTCCCGATCGGACTACAACCAAGGGATCTCCTTCTAGAGATATAACTTTTCTGACTAGGACTGTATCTTCCTTATCGTACAAGGTTAAGTCTGCCAAGTGCTATCATATCTCTAATTGCAAGGCTAGGCCCATCCTCTTTTCAAGTGGCCCATATGCTGTCATGAGGTACTCGGGGCCCATGGCCTCCAAATTAGGTCTCACAAGTAGCCCTATATTCTTATTGCCAATACAAAACATCGACAATTTTTGAATTCTTGAATTATATTTCTATTGAAAAACGTGTTTATGATGTTATTGGCTCGGGTAGGGCGCGCCGACAGGTAGGCCCCATGTCGGCCCTAGGGCCAGACTAACAGGCTGGCCTCACAGGGTGCCGCGTGGGCGGCCACGCGGGCGACACGTGGCCCGGGCGGGCCGACGTGACTGCGGCGTGGCCTTCACCCCAGCGCCAAGCAAGACGGGGAGAGGCGGATGGCACGGGCGCTTGGTAGGCAGGTATGTGAGGAAGGAAGAATGAAGGGAGGTGAGCTCACCGGTGGCGGATCAGCAATGAAACGGCGTCAGAGGCGGCCGGCGATGAGGGAAAGGCGACGGCAAAATGGGGTCACTGTGGGGGTGGTGCTCTGGTGGTCGTCAGGCTCCAGCGAGTCGATATTGAGGTGCGGACGAGGTTGACAATGCCGGGGATGGGTTTGTGGGGGCTGTTGAGGTTGCGGTTGGCGACGGAGGGCGGCCAGAGCAACAGCACCGGTGGCGGAGCATGGAGAGTCGGTGCGACAGCGATGGTGACGATGGGTTGCTAAGGCGGCAAGTGCAAAGGCAAGAGGAGGTCTAGGGCTCCATATTATAGCCTAGCAGGAAGGGGTAATGGCGCCGTGGAGGCTGATGGCCAGGATTAATGGCGGCGAGCTCACTAGGGGAAAACGGCTGACGAATTGAAAGGGGTTTATAGCGGGATTCAAAGTGCCGTTTGAGGGAAAATGAAGACGGGTAAATGTGCAGTAAAATCCCTCAATCAATTTGGGAAACGGCCGAGCAGAGTGGGGGATCGGGCACAGCAGCGGGGAGGGTTTCTTGACTTGGGAGAGAGAGAGGGCCATGGGCGGTAGGGGATGGAGTTGATGAGTGGGTCCCACTCGTTAGTGAACGGAGGCGGGTGTTGGGGGGAGGCCGAGCGGGGCGCGTGAGCAGGCCTAGGCAGCGGGGTGGGAGCAGGCCGAGCGGACTGGCTAGGGAGCAGGGCAGATGGGCCGGCCTTGGGTCAGCCCAGGCATGGGGAGGCCGAGGCCGAGCGGGGCTGGACAGAGGGAGAGAGGACGGGGCCAAGCCGGCGAAATAGGGAAATGGGGAAATGGGTTGGCCTCGGCCTAAGGGGAAAGAATGGGATTTTGGTTTTTAATTTCTGGATTTATTAATACATTGACAAAGGTTTTTGTGACCTTACAATTATTTAGGATGCTCTAAAGATTCTAGTAAAATTTGTTTAAGCATTTTGAGGCGTGAGGAGTTTAACAAAAATTCCCACAAGCCAAAATGAGTTTCATCTTGATCATTTTTAATGGTTGTAGGGTCTTTTCATTTGCACCAAGAGGTCAGAGTTGAGTCTAGACAAAAACTTCTCCTATTTATCCTCATCTTCACGCATGTCTTTCTGCTTGTAAAGGGCCAGGTGGTTGAACTCGTGCAGGTAATCGTGACCGTGCGGTTCCCTTGCTTGAGGTCACGAAATTCATGCTTCTTCAGTGCCATAACTCGTGCGGGCACATGGGTTCTTGTCATGCCCAGAAATTCATAACCAGAATTCTGAACAATATGTGTATTATGTCCTAGCCCAGGAAAGCCAGGGTACACACTGACCAAGTTGTCATACAGAGTACATTTTACAAACATGATAAAATTGTCTTTCATAAATGCAGTGGAAAACAGACAAGATAAAAATAACTAAGCCGCGCAGAGGTTCCATTCCACATGTAGCTCGATAGTAGCACAAGCCTACTCCTCCTGGCGATCATCGTCTGAGTAGAACTCGATCTCTGAGAGAGGGAAAGGGAGCAAGGCTGAGTACCACCCATAGTACTCAACAAGTCACACCCGCAAATATGCACCAATGCATGGGAGACAAAGAAAAGCTTGGGGCTCATTTGCATGAAGCAGTTGTAATTGTAGTGGTTGAGAAACAAGTAAAATGGTTGTTAAATTGAGTTGTATTAAACATCTCTGGTCAACACTACACCATTTTGATCAGACCCAAACCTTCCATCCTACCTCCACACAATATTTTAAGTCAAATTATTATTGTGAGACTAATCACGGTGAGTCTTGACCAAACGCCCATAACCACGGGCACGGCTATTCGAATAGTTTTTAAGTCCAGCTAGAGGTGTACAACTATACCCACAATACACTGCCTCATGCACGTTCCCGTGCGCCGGTGTGCCACCACGGCACCCTGTGAGAGGCTGTGACAAGACCATTCACGCAACTCCTCCCCAAGCATCTAGACCACGCTGAGGTTGCACCTGCCAATTGGCACACCATGTCGGCCAGGCAACCCTTGGGCCACAATGGATCCGAAGCTAATCAACCTGACACCCGACTGACCCAACTCCATCACATCCATCCTCACAACAATGCCTAGAAGAGGAGAAGCTACCCTATAAGCCCAGCTGTTGCCAATGCTGGCTTGTGGTATGTCGGTGAAACTGCTCAAGGATTTCCGCAAACCGGGGTCCTTAATTGCAATGCGGTGCAGACCATCCAAAACACTCATTCCCACCCCACCCCTAGCCCCATTGAGTCATATTTAGTTAATATGATTATTCCTCACCAAAGTCCATCATCTCGACCACAAGGTCATTCACCAGTATAATAGGATGAAGTAATTTAATTCCCCAAGATGTGCTGAGTTATCCTAAGCAAGGCTAAGCACCTAAGAGTATATTCTAGGTCATTGATTGTTACCCAGTCAGAGAACAAGGGGTTTGTGAACTAGGTATCCAACGTATATATAGGTAGATGATCGCCGGACCATATGAAAATAAATAAAAATTGCAGTTTATTTAAGCAAAAACAAATTAATTTGCATAATTGGGTACAACATGTCGGGATCGGCTCGAGAACAGTGATGTAACTTGCCTTGTTCTGCCTCTGCAACTTCAGCGACGACCTAGTAGTACACTAGAGGCTTGGAAACGTCGGTTTCTAGCGACACACAAAGCATAAATAGATAGATGAGACCACCGAAACAGAGGCTAAAACCATTTTTAATGGATTCTTGGCATTTTTTGGATTTAATGAAATTTCAATAGAGTTAATCGGAGCTCATATGAATTAGTTATGAATTTTCAAAGATTCTTTGTATTTTTACTATATAAAAGAATTGCCATAACGATTTATTGCGCATTTAAATGCATTTATGGGGTCAGCATGACAGGGAGGGGCTGGCGTTGATAGGTGGGGCCCATGAGTCAGTGACTGATGGGCGTCAGGCGCATAGTGGACCAGGTCCACGCGCGGCCCAGCGCGGTTAGACCACGTGGCAGCCAACGTGACCGCCACGGTGGACGATGCCGCTGACGTGGCACCGAGGTGACGCCAATGTGGCGAGACGCGGGCGCCTGTAGCGGGTGCCACATGAACGGCTCCGATCTGCTGAGGCAGATCAGACGACCAAGAGCAACAGGGCTGTGCCCCGCCGGTGCGCCCAACCCGCGGCGGAGAATGCAACCCGATGGTTGCCGCTGGCGACCATCCGGTGCATGGGGAGTGACGGTGGGCACGGGGGAGATGGGGAGTCAGATGGTGGCCTCACCGAGGGTTCACGGTAACTTGGAGCAGCGGTGGTGAGGCCTCAGGATGGCGATCGACAGTGACGAAGGGGCGGACATTGACAAGGAGAACCTAGCGGAGCTGTAGAAGGAGATTAGAGGCAAAATGGCCATGATATGTGGCGGGATTGCGAGGCTAAAGCCGTTTCGCGGCTGCGGAGCTCACCTCAACCGGCGGGATGGCGTTCCGGCGGCGAAATGGCATGGCCAATGGCTGGACGGAATTCACCTAGATGCGGCGAAGCTTGCTTAGGCTACAGCAGCGGCGGTGCTCAGCTGAAGATGGCGGAAGGCAGCAAAGCTTCGGGTTCACGGTGCGCACGTTGTTAGAGGGCATGGCGAGCTCAGGTGATTTGGGGAAAAGAAAGAGGAGGCAGTGGCTAGGGTTTATAATGGCCTGGCCGGGGGAAAAGGTGGGGCAGCGGTTGTGGTGGAGTGGGGTGAAATTTCCGTGGGGGCATCGGCGCGAGGGGCGGAGGATGTGGGGGAGTAGCGCGGGGGCACGGTCCATGTGTTTTGAACCAAGGGCAGAGACGGGTTGAGGCGGCAACGGGCGGGAGATTCGACAGTGCGGGGAGCAATCCCCTCCGGCCGATTCAGCCGAAGAAGGAAGACTACCTGACATGTGGGTCCTGGCCCCACATGTCAATGCCCGGCCTATCAATGAGAGGGGGAGCGAGCAGACGGGCGTACGGCCAGAACGGGCTGGGTTGGCAGTAGGCCGAGGCCGAAGCGTGGCTGGCGCACGGGGGAGAGGAGGTGGAGTAGGCTAGTGGCCCAGGGAAGGAAAAAGGAGAAAAAGGACAGGAAATAGGCAAAAGAATTTCCCAAGGAATTTTCCAATTAGTTTTTAATTCCGATAAAGCGTTTTGATTTATTAAAATTAGTTCTTGTGCTCTAAAAAATCCAATAAAAATCCTGTTAGTGTATTTTGGCAAGGGAATACAAGAAAAATATTCCTAGCCATGATAAATTATTATTTAATGTTTTCTCTATTAATTCTTCTCTCCTACCTTGTAAAATAATTTCTTTGGACAATTTAATTAATAAATGTTGTGTGGCTCTATTAATGGGAATCTCAGGGTGTGATAGTTCTCTAGAAAGTGCTGTGAGCAGCCCTAGGTGAAGGGTAGCTTGGAAGTGGTCCCACCATTACGAAGCAAGTCCTTGATGTTGGTGTGACGCAAAGGCGACCCTTTCCTCATGCATGCACTAGATCAAGTTCAACTTCTTGTTGATAGCTTGTAACCAGTCTATGGCATCAATAGGGTTGGTGGTGCTGGAGAAAGTAGGTGGGCGAACGCGAAAGAACTCAGCTAGCTTGTATTGGAGGATGGCGGCAATCTTGTGGGTTTGCTAGGTTAGGATTGGGTTGAGGATGGGGTTGTCCATGGGAGGTGGGGATGGTGGCGGTGGTGGCCAATCCTCTTGGTTTTGCTCATTGTGCCCATGCTGAGGTTCAGCACTGTCGGTGGAGCTTCTCCTGGTGTTCACCATCTGACCAAGAGAGGGAGGGAGAGAGAGAGAGAAAACTAAGAGGAGAACTTTAAAACCAACTTATTTACATTTTATTGCTGTGATGTTGGTAGAAACAGGAGTTCAAGTGAGTTAAAACACATAAAGGGTATGACCATATCACACTGGGCCGATATGAACCATACCAAAGCATACAAGGCGAAAGTAAAGCTCTGATAAGATAAATGACTAAGAATAGACATGCACTACAACTATGCGTCTACTGCTCCGAAGGGGTGCTGCCGCTAGGATCCACGATGGGCTTGGTGGTGCTACCGGAGGTGCCGTCGTCGCGGGGAATAGAAGGTTGTCGTCCTGAGATCTTTTGAACCAAGAATCTCGCCACCGTGTGGGACTCGTGGATGATCATCGGCCTAGTGGTGGTCTTGTGGGCTGTGATCTTCAAGCTCTGGCAGACCCGGTGACGCTTGGAGCGGCAAATCTGACCCTAGGCAATCTGAGTGCACGCATCTCCTCCTCCATGTTGTCCAACTCCTTCAGCTTTAGGTTCTGCTCCAGAATCTTCTCATTGTTCTGCACTAACCCATGGTGCACAAGCCTATAAAAGTAAACGCGGGCCTCGTCGTATGCCTCCACCATACGTGCCAGATGCACGACAGTGGTGTTGTCCTCCATGTGAGTCCCTCGAAAGCTAGAGTAGTCCGTTGGGCTGTTGCGGCAGGGGTGGTAGAAGAAGAGAGTGTACAGGAGCTCAATCTTGTAGTGGTGATGAAGCATGCCGATGGCGAGGAGAGCAGAATTCTGGCAGGCGCTCTTGTAGGTATCACCTCCAGCCTTGACAGTCATCGAATCCCTGGCCGGTGTGTCGGTGAGGACGTGGCAGTGACCTCCCAAAGGGCATGAGGCGTGTCGTCATCGCTGTCAGTGGCAGGTACCTCGATCCCTATGTACTCCACCTCCTGAGAGTAGCCAAGAGCCGTGGTGAGGTAGCGCAGCTCCAAAACAAAACCCTTCATTCCCTACCAACGGTGGTTGAGAGGGGACCGACATCTACACCATTTTTTTAAAAAACAAAGGGGTCAGCAAGCATTTTTAAATGAAGTGAGCAAAGATGGAACAAAGTTTTTGCAATTATATCATGATTTTATAAATTATTTCCTAAGGGCTTGGGATCCATTGGCTCATCCTAGGGTCAAAGGTGGCCCTGATACTAACCTGTCATGCCTGGAAAATACACAAGATACTTTCCATGTGTAAGCATATAATTCCTCGTCCCAGGAGGCAAGGTACACAAAACAGAGTTGGTAAAATAAAAGAGTTTACAATAGCGGAAGTGTAAATGAGTACTTTATTACATGGGCAACCAAAGGCCCAACACTGTAAAGAGAAACAAATAAAATGACTAAATGGGCTAGGGACCAAGCCCACAGGCATGTGACGGTAGGAATGAACAAATCTTCAAAGCTTCATCTCCCAGGAACACCTCATCTGGATGGGAGGAAGTGGAGCAAGATTGAGTACAACCACAGTACTCAAGAAATCATACCGACAAATGCAAATGTAATGCAAGGGAGTCCAAGGAGCATTTTTAAGGTTATATTTGTCAGTAAAGAGTAGGTAAAAACACTTATCAATTCAAGGCAATTTAATGAATTACGTTCTTATGTCTACTACAAGATTATAATCGAATCTGTGCACCTGCGGCAACATGCCTTAACCTAGGCTACACCAAGTGTTAAACCAGTTATTCCATCAATTCAGTTTAAGAGGTAAAACTCTAACTTGGGTACATTGCTAGCCTTGCCCATAATCGATGGCGCGACTATTCGAATAGTTTATACTATGGCCAGAGGTGTACACTTTACCCACAAGATACGTCTCACATGTGTTTCCACGTGCCGTGCACTGCCACGGTGTCTCAGAAGAGAACATGACATAACCCTTCACTCAGTCCAACCCTAAACAACAGACCGACCTAGACCCTTGTCCCCCGCCAGGTAACCTGGGTGTCATTTGCCCCACCGTGTCAAATCATTTAAAGCTGGACTAAGCTTATGGATTAAGCCTTACCCATTAGACATGTGGTTGTATGGTTTATGCTTTGCAATAGAGGCCTGAAGACTGGTCCTTATGACGGCCGAGGTACGACTAGCGAAACCATGTACCCCAAGCCCAGCCAAAAATAGAGTTTGGGAATTTTCAATGGAAGTTCATTATATCTTGGCTAAACCGCCATTATTCCAACATTACACAAGTTTATAGAGTTATTCCCAAAGTCTAATTTTCTAGAAATATTGCTATGTTGTTTCTAATTTGCATGGCTAAGCATAAACCTAAAGTTTCTAGTAAGGACCATGCATAGAGCTCTAACTAGATAGTTTTTGTTACCTAGGTGTTATCAAACTTCGAAATTCTTCTTCTGTTTGGGCCTCAATATTCCTTCCTGGCCTCTTGAAATCGGCTTTCATGAGCCGATACCTTTTGTACTAGGTGTGCTAGGCTCTCGAAGTCTTCTGATGAAAATCTTTCCTTGATCGGAGCCACCAAACCTTGGAATGCTAACTCGGCCAGCTATGCACCATCCAGACTTAAACTATAACATTGGCTTCTAACATCACGAAACTGCTGGATATATTCTACGACTGATTCCTCCGGCTTCTGTATTACCGATGTTAAGTCTATCAAACTCATCTCCTGAATCCCCATAAAGAAATACTTGTGAAATTGCTTTTCCAGATCGGCCCAACCTCGAATTGAATTAGGTGGCAATGAAGAAAACCATATAAAGGCCGATCTGGATAATGATAACGGGAAGAGTCTAACTCTCAAAGCTTCTACAGCCGATGCCTCTCCACATTGAGCCAAGAATCGGCTGACATGTTCCACTGTAGAGACATCATCTTGCCCTGAGAATTTGGAGAAGTCTGGTACTCTGTATCGTCGTGGCAACGGAGCTCTATCAAACCAATCTGGATATGGAGGCCGATACATAAATATTTCCTCCTTCGGTCTTAGACCGAATTGTTCTCTTATCACCTCTGTGACTCTTGCTGATAAATCTTCTTTTGGATCTTCGCCGTGATAACGCAGAGGTGGAGTTGGTAGCCGATTCTGCCTCTGATATTCTCTCTGATCTTTGTACTCAGGGACAGCTCCTGGATAACTCTGTTGATGCCCCCCATAGTACGCAGTTTGATGATATCCTTGAGGAATTCCATCTTGTTGCCCCCCAGCTAGCTGAATCGGCTCCACTGCCTTCTTGATCAAGTTCTGTAATGTGTTCACCAATATCCCAGATTGATCGATCAATGCATGATGAACTGCTTCATTAATCATGTCTTGAAGTTGCTTCTGTGAACTTGCAGGTGATGTATGGCTCGATTCATCAATCAGAACAGGCTTTGGAAATTGCGACTTCTGAATCGGCCCTTGATCTGTCATACCGAAGGATTCTAGACAAAGCTTTCGAAAATCATCGATGTTCTGCTCCACTTGTTGTCTCTGTTCTTCGGTCAAGTCTTCCATTGTAACTGGGATTATATCATCTTTGCTGACCTCTTTTCCAGCCATGTCGAAGTTCTGTGTCCCACCAGGCGTGCCAAAAACGTGTTGACGCCGAAAACCGCCGGGGGCCGTCTGGCGTCTGGGAGACACGCGAAGGCCTGGGAGATCTGCTTAGCTCTAGTGCAGGTCCTAAAATCTTGAGGTTCGTAGGCGTGCCAGTCAATTTGACCCAGTAATTGACAAGGAGAAAACAAATTAGATCAGAAAACCAATCGGCCTATAAGAATCCTGTTAGCCGATTGCTCGTGCCTGCATTTGTGCCCCGGGTCTTCGCTCGTGCCCGTACCTGGGTTCTGGATCGTGCCCGTGCTCGGGTTCTTGGTCGTGCCCGCGTCCGGGTTCTTGGTCGTGCCCGTGCCCGGGTACTCTAGCACTTGTATATTGGCTGAGAAACCGATGACGATATAGACAAACAAGTCAGCCTGCGCTTGATGATAATATGAGCAGAGAATAAACCAGCCGACTGCCTGACTACCGATAAGAACGAGTGCATCGGCTGGAAGGCCGATGATAGTGTAGCATGTCAATGTATTGATACATCGACTAGAAGCCGATGGTAATGTAAACGAACCATAAGATAGCCGACTGTCAAAAAGACACATAGCCATCGGCTGGAAGCCGATGATAAAATAGATAGCAGAATAATAATCAATAGACCATACAGTCGGCTTTAAAAGGTAACCTATTGGCTAAGCACTCCGATAGAACATCGCATAAAACCTATCGACTCAGCAAGAGTAAATCTATCACTATCAATCTAGTAGTTCAAACTTAATTGATGCAGCACAGATTAATGATGATAAAAGAACCTCAATGAGCCGATAAATCTAATGCAATTGTGATGTATATGATAACTTACTGGCTATACATTCCGATAAGATGCTTGCACAGGAACCATCGGCCTAGCAGGAACAACTTATCGCTCAGTTTAGTAGGTCGGACCCAACCGATGCAGCACAAACTGACGATAAACTATTCCCAATAAACCAATGAAAACTATGCACGCGTGATGTGATATACCTGATCGGCCTAAGAGATTGAACCGAACCGATGCAGCCATAGACAGAGCAGATACACCGTGGTAAGCCGACTACCATGAACCGACTAGAATATCGGACCTAACCGAGGAAGTCCTAGCTGATAGGTAGTCGGGGTAACGAGACTTACCCTCTCGCAGGAGTTCGGACCTAACCGATGCAGCCCGGCTCGAGAAGCAAGAACCCGTTGGTAAAGGGTGGCGATGCACCGAATTTGATTGATCGAGTGATGATTTACAATGTATCCGGGCGCACATATTTATAGCCCGGGTGGATAGAGTCCTGATCGGCTACGGAATAGGACTTTCCTAACTAGAAAAGGAAAACTAACAGACCCGATCGGACAAGAGATCAGGTTTCATAAAAGATAAAACTATCTAATAGATAAGATAAATAACTGCCATAACGTGGTCCTCACGATTCCTTCTCAAATCCGGCTTCTTCTGGATTAATTTCCTCTGGTTGATATAGCTTCTTTCTTTACCGAATCTGATATGAGCCGTGCCAAATTACAATATAACAATATAACAATTACAAGGCCATAACAAGGAATATATGAGAGGCTAAATAAAACGGTATTTACGCAGGAAATTTAATAAAGCGAATGCAGTAATTTAAATAAACATAGATTTTCACAATAATCGGTAAACAATATGATCGAGGGGATGGTATGACTTGCCTTGCTGTCACAAACTGGGGAAGGCACGCCAACAGTGGACCCCACGTGTCAGCCCTAGGGCGAGACCGACAGGTGGGCCCCACGGGGTGCCACTCGGGCAGCCATGCGGGCGACATGTGGCCTGGGTGGGCCCACGTGGCCGTGGCGTGGCCTCCACACCAGCACCACGCAGGATGGGGATAGGCGGCCGGCGCGGGTGCACCGGAGTTAGGGTCGCCGGCAACGGGGCTATGGTGGATAGGTGGCCATGTGAGGAAGGAAGAGCGAAGGGAGGTGAGTCGGAGGCAGCCGGAGATGATGAAAAGGCGGTGGCACGGTTCGGGTCATGGCGGGGGTGGTGCTCCGGTGGTCGTCGAGTACCAATGAGTCGATGCCAAAGTGTGGAAGAGGATGACGAAGCCAGGGACGGGTTCGCTGGGGCATGGCAAGGTCGCGGTTGCTGACGAATGGCTGCTGGAGCAACATCGACAGTGGCGGCAGAGCATGGAGAGGTGGCGCAACAGTGATGGAGACGACGGGGTGCTAGGGCAGCAAGTGGAAAGGAGAGAGGAGGTCTGAGGCTCCATTTTATAGCCTAGTGGGAAGGGGGAACGACGTCGTGGAGGCTTGTGGCCGGGATTAATGGCGGCGAGCTCACCGGGTAAAATGGCTGACGAATTGAAGGGGATTTAGAGCGGGATTCAAAGTGTCATTTGATGTGAAATGATGAGGGGTAAAATGGGAGTAAAACCCCTCAATCAATTTGGGAAACGGCCGAGCTGAGTAGGGGAATCAGGCACGGCAGCAGGGAGGGTTTCTTGGCCAGGGGGAGAGAGAGGGCAGCGGGAGGTAGGGGACGGAGCTGACGAATAGGTCCCACTTGTCAGTGAGCGGAGACGGGCATGGGCGCAGCGGGCCGACTGGGCTGGGGGAGGCCAAGCGGGGCGCGCGAGCAGGCTGGGGCAGTAGGGTGGACGGGTCGAGGAGCAGGGCAGATGGGCCGGCCTTGGGTCAGCCTAGGCTAGAGGAGGCGGAGGCCGAGTGGGGGCCGGAGAGAGGGAGAGAGGACCGGGCCGAGCTGGGGAAAGGGGACAATCGGCTGGCCTCAGCCCAAGGGGGAAGAAATGGATTTTGGTTTTTAATTTCTAGATTTATAGATGCATTGACAAAGGTTTTTGTGAGCTAAAAATTATTTAGGATGCTCTAAAAATTCCAGTAAAATTTGTTTAAGCATTTTGAGGCATGAGGAATTTAACAAAAATTCCACAAGCAAAAATGAGTTCCATCTTGATCATTTTTAATGGTTGTAGGCTCTTTTCAATTTTTAAAATTTCTAAAAATGCATTAAAAAGGTAATTTAGACTTAGGGTGATTTTAGGGCGTGACACATATACAAATAGGTAATGTGGTTCACATAACTTAGCGATCGCACAAGGTCATACAACATAGATAGGGCCGTCTGGCCAAATAAAAGAGTTCAAACGCTGCGAAAAGAAGCAGCAAAATATATAAGTTCTCCGGTATGGCCATCTACCAAACCACCACGGGTAACCAACTAGGAAGCACCCTAGAAAGAATCATCCTCGAAACCTCTAGTACCTGGTGCAAAGTACATGTTACTAGGCATCTCATAACCTGCATCAATGTCTAAAGACAACAACAAGAGGTGGGTCAATACATATGTATTGGCAAGCCCT
Source organism: Oryza meyeriana var. granulata (assembly GCA_003991445.1). Taxonomy (NCBI): domain Eukaryota; kingdom Viridiplantae; phylum Streptophyta; class Magnoliopsida; order Poales; family Poaceae; genus Oryza; species Oryza meyeriana. The sequence continues at coordinate 79,098 of RYFJ01001068.1, read as the reverse complement.
ACCCAAGCCTTGTGAAGCCCATATGTACTTGCAAGCCAAGATCAAAGGAGGCTAGTTTGTGGACTAAATTTCAGCATAAAGCAAACTTTGATTCACAATAGTAAATAATAATAGATTGCAACAAAATTTGTAAAACAATATGTAAATAATAGTAGTAGTAATTTAAACATCATCATAACATCATCCTTGCGCTCTCCATGGTAGAAAGTAAACATTTTACTCTCAGCATACACAGAACACAGGGCAAAATCACCACCATTTTACCACCATCCCAATTTCACAAACATTTAGCAAAACACCAACACTATACTTGCATCATTTCACCAAGTCGCTCATGACCGTGAGCAAGGATAATCAATTATTTTAGACTCAGTAGAGTTTATGCACCTTACACAGAAGGCACATAGTAACAATCATGTCAAACATGCCACATGATACCAGCCGGTACTTGTTTTGCTAAATGTGATGAAGCCACTACATTGCTCAAAGATTAACCTTGCATGAGCACGGAGAGTGTTTCTCCACATTGGCCATGAACAAATGTTGCTAGGAAAGGTGGGTCCTATCCTAATCCTAACAACGTGAGGATGATCACAACCATCACCTTCACGAGGCACTATCCGTTATATAGGATATACTCAGACGCCCAAGGCATATGGTGAATAACCGTTCCCACAGGGGCACATGGGTAGTTCCTATGAACCATCACACGATTAGTCCTTACTACAATGGCCTTCCAATGCAAGGTTAAGCAATAAGCAACATCATAAGATAAGGTTACCCCATAACTAACACATGTGGTTACAATGTAATCTTAGTTGGTGACACATAATTCGGTCCTTAATCGAGCCGGGCGAACACTACCCCTATCGGTGTGCAACTACCACCATATGCACACCACTTGCCGCCCAAGTCTAAAATCCACATTTTCAATTTTCATGGTTCACAAACAGCAGAGGCAACTCCTCTGTACCACATGTTCAAATTTACCAAGTTTAAAGAGTGAATATCATGCTAGGTGTAATCAACGCGGTTTCTAAGCATGGCTAAGCAATAGCTAGTACTAGTAGCTCGAATATACACAGTTTGACGCTTGGATAGTTGTTCGCACCAAAAACCACCGGGTGTGCCAAGAAGCTTGTTGATGATCTGGTTTGATGCGATTGAACATACGAAGGCCTAGGAGATCTGCTTAGCTCCAGTGCAGGTCCTAAAATCTTGAGGTTCGCAGGCGTGCCAGTCAATTTGACCCAATAATTGACAAGGAGAAAATATTAATTCAGTGAATCAATCGGCCGACATACTGATGTAGACTCCTTCCAACCGATTGCCGATAGCTCCTGTACCGAATTCCCCTGAACCGACTGCCCGACTTGCCCAGGCCCTCGCCTGTGTCCGCGCCCGGGTCTTCGCCTGTTGCCCACGCTCGGGTTCTCGTCTGTTGCCCGAGCCCGGGACCTCGTGCCCGCGTCCGGCTACCAGCAGCGATCGGCCGATAAGCCGATAAAGTCTTCCTTCAACCGATGGCGCCAATAGTGCTCGCACATCGGCTACGCCTGTACCCGGGCCCTTGTCCTCGGCGTGCTCACGTCCGGGTCCTTGCTGGTCCTCGTGCTCGGGTCCTCGCTTGTGCTCGTGCCCGGGTCAGCAGCAATTGCACATCGGCTATCGGCCGATACGGACTGATGTAGGCCCCTTGTAGCCGATGGCCGATGGCACCTGTGTATCGGCTAGGAAACCGATAACGCTATAAGCAAATAGATAAGCTATCAGTATAACATATGCATCGGCTAGAAGCCGATGATAAAATAGATAGGCAGAATAGTAAGCTAGCCGACTGCCAAGGAAACACATATGCATCGGCTAGAAAACCGATGATAATATAGATGACCAAAATAGTAAAGATAATACAGTCGGCTTTATAAAAAGATAACCTATCGGCTAAGCACTTCGATAGAACATCACATATACACCGATCGGCTCGTCAAGGATAAATCTATTATTATCAATCTAGTAGTTCAGATCTAACTGATGCAGCACAGATTAATAATAATAAAGGAACCTCAACAAGCCGATAGACCTAATGCAACTGTGGTGTAATAAGAAACTTATTGGCTATACATTCCGATAAGACACTTGCGCAAAAACCATCAACCTAGCAGGAACGATTTATCGCTGGCAGCTCAGTAGGTCGGACCCAACCGATGCAGCACGAACTGATGATAAATCGCCCCCAGTAAGCTGATAAGATCTACGCACGCGTGATGTGGTATACCTGATCGGCCTAAGAGGTCGGACCGAACCGATGCAGCCGTAGACAGGGCAGATACACCTGGGTAAGGGGTGACGACTCTTACCCTCTCGCAGGAGTTCGGACCTAACCGATGCAGCCCCGCTCGAGAAGCAAGAACCCGTCGAAAGGGTGGTGATGCGCCGAATTTGATTGATCTGTGTGGATAATTTACAAGGTGCTCGGGCGCGTATTTATACCCCGAGTTACATGAGTCCTTATAGGACACGGAACAGGACTTTCCTAACTAGAAAAGGAAAACTAACAGACCTGATCGGACAAGAGATCAGGTTTCCTAAAAGATAAAACTATCTAATAGATAAGATAAATAACTGCCATAACGTGGTCTTCACGATTCCTTCTCAAATCCGGTTTCTTCTGGATTAATTTCCTCCGGTTGATATAGCTTCTATCTTTACCGAATCTGATATGAGCCGTGCCAAATTTTGGCGTTAACAATAGTACCACAGCCCATCCTAGGTATATCAACAGTAGGGTGAACAATTATCAAGGTGGATAATGCAGCAAATAGGAGTTGTTCTATCAATATCCCAAACTTTTCATCCTCGCATGCAATTTATAAGTATTAAAGGAATTTGCAAAAATGTAGGATCCAACATGATCGAAGGAGGAATGAATAAGACTTGCCTTACTCAGTGGTCTCCTCAAAGTACTCCTAAACCTGCTAACACTCCTCTACGGTTACAACTTCATCGTCTATTCAAATTTAAACGAAAATCGAACGAACACCAAATAAACACCAAAAATTAAATATGATGCATGAGACTTATACAGTGGGTATAGGTTGATTTTATATGAATTTAGATGAAAGAATCACTTGAATCTGAATTCGTTTGCTCGAGTTCTAAACTTCCAAAGTTTAAAATCCTGAAAAATGCAAAACCTACTATTCACTGTTTCTATTTTAGTATTTAGTTGTACATTTCCATCATATTTGTGAAAAATCCAACTAAACCATGTTAAAGAGAAAATTTCTATGGACACATAGAAATTTGGTTCAACTGATTTGGAGTTAAAATGAATTTTCTACATATTTCAAAGTTTAAGCAATTGTCAGTGTAAGAATAATTGGTATAAATCATTTCCTTGATTTATTATTTTATTTTACAGGGAGGTCCCTCCAAGCACTAAAAATAATTTTAAATAGGACCTCTGAGCACTAAATTACAAAGAAGTCCCTCCGAGCACTAAAACAGATTACAAATAGGTGCTCCCGAGCATTACAATCACTCTTACAGCCTTAAATCTTTTCAGAAATTACGTAGAGGTCCTCAGGCCTATTTGACCGTGAGAGGTACTTTTGCTATTCAACCCAAAGACTTCTGAAAATCACAGCGGCGAGGGGCAGCATGGCTGACTTAGGCGGGCTTCTTGGCAGCAAGGGGAGGTCCCTGCTACCATTCTTGTAGGATACAATGCTGCACACAGTGGCTAGTAGTGCGATGGTAAGCCAGAGGCAGTGGTAGATCGGGACGGCGGCGATGACGCGTCTATAGCGGCCGTGGCCTAATCTGAGCATCTGAATGGAACCTATAGCGGTTGAGGAAGGTCACCCTAAGCTCGGCCAAGACTGAGGCTGCTTGGAGAGGTCTAGCGTTGATGGTCGTCTTGGCCGGCACAAATGGGCGGCGATGGCGCACAGTGGACGGCGGCATCCAGGGCTGCGGAATGGGCAGAATAGAGTTAGTGAAGGACAAGAAACAAGATGACGTGCTTGATTCGGGGAGATAGCTCACCAGTGCTGCTATGGCTTGCCTGCGTGCTCACCTGTGTCGAGATCGATGCTCGCATTCCCGGCAGCCTAGCAGAGTTTTCTCCCCAGACTTACTTGAAACGTAATGTGGCAAGCTAGGGGAGACTAGTGACACAACAGCAGGGTTAAAGGCAGAGGATGGATGGGGTGCTCATGAACTCGGTCTATGGCGGTGTGCACTGTCTCGGTGTTCCTGAGTAGTGGGCGATGGAACTGGATGGTTGGGCGGTGCTGTGGTGTCAGGGAGCTGCCAGAGAGGGTATCCATGTGAGAGATTTGGTCGAGCGCGCTTTGCCCCACAAGAGGCTTGACTTACCCACATCTGGTGACGTCCAAGTGGTATTCCCGGTGTTCTGGCAGCCGAGGAGTGGTACAACATGGTGTGGGTGTTCTACGTGGCTGGGAATACAAGTTGGAAGGCGGGTTGGGGCTGTGAGAATTCATGGGCGCTCGTTTTCTCACTCATCAGGATGTCGCGTGCCACATGATCGATGAAATTCCCGAAAGGAGAGAGGAAGAAGGGGCTGGCTCAAGGACTCCTGGATGGATAGGTGAGGTTGCTAGGTGGGGCCTAGAGTGGCTAGACCCACTGGATGTGAGAAGGGTAATGTTGTAGTGGTGAACACGAATTAAATGTTGTCCCGGTTTTGAATCGTTTGGCTCTTTTGACCACAGGATTTGAATGGGTTACAACAAGGTAAACATTTGGGGAAAATTACTGTGAGTAGACAAAGTTATGATGATCATTCTAGCAATGTTTCACACTCAGATGAGCTACGGATTTACTAGGGTAAAAATCACAAAAGGGCTAAATGATAAAGATTTATTTTGGATTTGGAGTAGTTTGACTGGTTCGTTTGAGATATGAAATGAGGTGATAATTTCATGCCAATTAACTGAGGGTCACGCATGATGTTAAATTTTGTGAATTTTGCCAGAATTTTTGCATACACAAAAAAATTATTAAAATTCTTACAAGCTACATTAATGCATACGGATGCAACTTTGAATGAACAAAAATTCATAAACATGCAAAATAAGTTCAAAACATAGAGGGCAACCCATTACTCCATGCAAAATAAGTTCAAAACATGCAAAATCCATAAGTAGCGTAGACGGTGGGACCCCACAATCAACTAGACCAGATCAAACCTAGTCCTCCAAGCCATTATCATCACTGGAGTACTCCTCTGGTGGTTGATATAGTAAGATAAGTATATGGAATACTCAATAAGTCACACAGCAAAATACATTCGTGCACATGATATAATATGGCTATTTTGCATATACAACAATTAATAAACATTTAAGAATAGTAAAACAATAGAGTAATTAATGACTTGCGAGAGAGAAAAAGCGAGAAGCAAATAGATTAGAGACAATTTCTCGCATGCATTTCTTAAAGACAAGAAACATGTAAAATCAGGTCCGATCATTCTCTCCGATGAGTTTTTTTGGTTCTTGTGCATCTCTTTGATTGGGAGATTCAAGCCTAAATTTAGGACAAAGCATACTCACTATAACAGCTATAGAAGAAATAACATACAAAAGTGTACATTTGATCATCACTTTGCATACATGGTATTCCACAGTACCTGTCGGTTCATACTTATTTTTATATTTAATTTGGTTTTTAAGTATCACGTTGTCATGGCCATTTGGTAATGAGACTGAGGCCCCCCTACAATGGAACAGGTTATCTATGATGGGTGGTAACCCACATCTATGACGAGTGAGAGTCTGGTCACTGATAAGTGGTCACTGATGAGAAAACCTCATCTTTGACGGGTGAACACCCGATACTAGCAAGGACATCCATGACGGGTGTTGTCTAAAACTCATCACAGATGTGGTCACTCCACACGTTTGGTATATTTACCACCTGTCACAGATGACCCATCGTTAAAGGTGACATGCGATGACAAGTTGTGTTTTCTACCTGTTACAGATGATGGTTATCTTTGACAGGTTTTAATTATCACCTGCTGTCACAGCCCGATGTTTTAGGAATTAAATAAATTAATTAATAATGGATTTTATATAATTAAGATTAAATTGTAAATTAAATTAATTAAGTAAATTAATTATTACAAAGATCATTTTTAGAAATTATTTAAACAAATTCCCAATTCCTTTTCTCAGGTCGTTTCTGATCCAATCCCTTTGTATCTTTCTTTTCTACCCAGACTCGGGCTGTTATTTCTGAATCCCTAATTCCCTAGAAGTCCGATTCCATAAAATCTTCTCAAAAATCCAAAATTAAAATTCTCGTATATATCCAATTCTTCTCAAATAAACCCCTCAAAGTTCCTTTTCTAGAGTTCTCGAATAAATCCAGATTCCAAATCTCGAAAATCTCTTATTTACTCAAAATCCAATTTCTTTCATGAAATAAATCCAAATCCCCAAATATTCTAATTTTTGCCCAATTCCAATGTCCATAAAAATATTCCCGAATTTACGATTCCAAAATGTTACAACATTTCATTATTCTGAAATTCCGAGCATTCCCCCAGCTATCAATATTCTAGAAATATTCCCCTAATTCCCTAAATATCCCAAAATTCCAATTTTTGCAGATTTGGAGATTTCAAATTTTTCCTTATTCTTCCTTTTCTTTTTCCCCTTTTTCTCTTCTTCCCTTTTCTTTTCTTCCGTTTGTCCCTTCCTCCTTCCTTCATCTTCTACCTCTAGCTCTCTCTCTTTCTTCTCTCCCTTCGGCCGAGCCCTAGCCCAGCCCTCCGCTACTCCTGTCCCCGGCCTGTGACGTGCCGTCACGCCTTGGCTAGCTCCGCCGCTGGCCCGCCCTGTGCAAGCCGCCTCTACCCCAGCCCGCTCCTCCCATGCCACCGTCGGACTCCCAGTGATGCGGCTGGGTGCCCGATCTTCCGATAGGTTTGATTTGGCGACGTGAAAACGTTCACATTTTCGATTAGCGATCGTCACCTTGCAACCGCTACACCCACACGTCTAGTTGTTATCAACCACGCTCTCACGTAGTCGACCTCACTACGAAGGTTTTATGCCTGCAAGCAATCGAAGAAACTCACAAGAACAAGAAAGAACGCAATCTGAATTGCAGATGAATAATTTAACACTTGAAGTTGGGGTTCCACAAACTGGACTTTGTCAACAGCGAAACTGTGGCATCGAGCGACAAACTAATCTAAGCAAAACCCAACTCTAAACGTCGATGGCTACTGAATATATATGAGTTGGGACGTCCTAGGGTTAACCCTAGAGCGCACACCCCTTGTGCTTAGCCCACGATGCAATTACAAGGCCCAAGGCTAAAAACAGACTCGGACTGGAAGAGATACGTGTCTTGTTTCAACGATTTTGGACAGCTCAGGAGGAATTTTCATATGGGAGCAAAACCATCTGAAAGTAGACTCCATAAGCTTTCCAAAAAGTACTCATGGGCCCCGAAAGTCCTTCTGGATCAGCGACTAGGTCCGTTTAAAGTTGATGCTGTCAGGAGGCCCGAATCCGAATCCAAAACATGCAGAACTTCATCTCTTGCCTTCTATGGACCAAAAATGATGTGGTGATGTAGGAGTAGACTTTGGTAAGGTCTTAGTTTGGTTCCCAATCAACTTCTTTGATCATCCATGCGTTCCTTGCGCTCGGTCTCTTTCCTTTCACCAAAGCAAGTATCTCTGCAAATGAGAACACACAAAACTCATGGTGCAATAACGGCTGTTCAAATATATAATACGTAAATCTTACGTAGAAAGCATGTACCTTTGGTTGATGAATACATAAGGTAGCTATGGTCATATTCGAGCTAGTGATGTCCTCATCATCGTCCCCTTCTTGATTGGAAACCGTCCGCAGTATCACCTTGTTATTAAGCCTGATAAACATATCTTTATCTTTCACAACATAGGGTGAGGTAGTGTTGTGCATATGGTTGGATTCCAAAATTTTTAAACACGGAGAACACTTTGTAGTGTCGTGCAGCTCACAATACTCCCCTTCTTACAAACCAACCTGCAACTCATTTAAACAACTAGAGGAACTAGATAGAAAATTATTTATACTCATGCGGTCCTCTAGACAGGACATGTCATTATGAAAAGGAGGTATATTAAAATTCAAACAAATATATACTCTATGCACATTATATTCTCCTTTATTATCATAATTGCCAATAACATGAAAAATCGCATGAGAAGGACATGGCAAATAAGATCTAGCAAACAATTTCTTCTCTAAACAATTGAGTGGACAAAGATTATCAAATTGAATATAGCCCCAAGTATTTAAAGAAAATAGCAATCTAAGCTCTTTATTCTCACTAGCAATGTGAACAACATATCTAAAATCAGCACATGGTGGTTCAACAACATTACTAACATGTTCATTCACTAGTTGTGGCATGGATATAAGTGAAGCATTGCACAACTCCTCTTTATCACAAGAAATAGGAACTAAATCATCGTGTGACAAAGGTAATTTAACACACGATTCCACTGGTGCTTGCTCTAAACTAACATCATTAGTGGACATATATAGCACATCAGAATTGTCCATACCTTGAGTGAATGTAGCACTATTTCTGTTACCTTTGTTCTCATTTTCAAAAACTGTAGGTGCACTCTTAATTAAACCATCTTAAAACATGCATGGAACAACAGGTGGATCTTCTTTCTCTATGTCTTTCTTCTTTTCCTCATTACCTTGGCTCTTCTCAGATACCTGCAAAATTTCAGTGCCCAAAGCAATACGTTCGTTTTGTAATTACTCAGGTTTAGGTGAAGGCATCAAAACATTAGTATTATTACATTTATTTCTCAAAACATCATGGTTTTGAATCTTTTCCCTCTCAAGATCATCTTTCAAAATTTCAGCAGGGGACATAGGTAGCAACTGAAATTTCTTGCCATTATGTCTGAAAGTGTACGTGTTGGTTCTACCACGGTGCACAACATCTCTATCATATTCCCAAGGTCTACCCAAAAGTAGAGAAGATGCTTGCATTGGAACAACATCGAATATGGCATTATCATGATAATTGCCTACTAAAAACTGTACTTTCACAATTTTACTTACCTTCAACTTACTGTAAGAATTGAACCACTAGATGAAATAAGGCCAAGGATGCGGTTGCGTCGGCAATCCAAGCTTCTCGACTATATCTAAACTTGCCAAGTTGCTACAGCTCTCGCTATCAATGATAATACGGCATGCTCGATTCATAATCAAAAACCTTGATTGGAACAAATTGCGGCATTGATTTTGCTCCGTTTTCTCCATTTGAGAACTTAGCACTCATTGTACCAAAGTACTCTCATTATCCTACAAAAGGTTAGTCACAGAAGACGGGACAACAAAGGGTTGCTTCTCTAAATGACACACTTTATTCTTGTAAGCAAAATTCTGAGATAGAGAAACAAATTTCTCTCGCATAAGCATTTTCATATCATTCCAAGTTTGAGGCAATCTATCATGTGAAGACGTTATTAAATTTTGCCACCATATTAAAGCATGAGAAGTCAAGATACTAGCAGCATTCTTAATCTTCCATTTATCACAAATATGATGATGAGAAAAAATTTTATCAATTGTAACTTTCCAACTCATGTATGCTTCAGCACCAAATCCATTATACGATGGGGGAGATGACACAGTCTTACCTTCACTTGTCGAAGGTGATGTGGCAGCTATGGTAGGGCTCTCATCCAAATTCTTCGTCTCCTTTTCGTCCTTGGTGTGAACTGTCATAGTTAGTGGAAGACGAGAAGAAATAGTAGCTGGCTGCTGATGTTGTCTCAATTGTTCATATTCACAAAGGAGACCTTTCGTGCTCTCGGCTATCGCCTGAAGGTTTTGTTGTATAGAGTTCATGTTATGTCATCACATTCCTGCCACTATTAGTAGAAAACAAAAAACAACACAAAAGCGTTATCCCTATCAACTACTAGGTAGTGGATGGTGGAATCACATACTCTCAAGCAACCAAAAGTGTCTTACCGAACTCTTATGATATTCTTACTGATTGAAGCAGGTGGTACGACCGGAGAGGTGGGATGTTGACAGCGGTGAGTGTTGCGATTACTCGGATCAAATCTATACTGATAAGAAGTTTGTAGATCTCGAGAGGCTCAAAAGTATGGTAGCAAGGATTAGCAAAAATTAATAACAGAGTAGCAAAGCTGAATAAGTGTCCCAAATACTTGTAGCATTCGCTGGCCGAGACACGTTCCTAGAACCAGCCTAATAGGCGAGAGTAAGAAATAAAGGACTTAGGACAGCTCTCTCTCACCAAGTCTCTCAAATATCTCAAAAGATCAGCAAGACTGCTCACTGAAAACAGCTCTCTCTTAGCAAGTCTACACACTTTTTTGTTCTCTTTTGCTTATCACTTTTTTTTACTTGATCTCTCTTTTTTTCTTTATTTTTTTACATATTTTTTTCTCAACTAGGAACTCAAAAATAGAAAAACCTCACGAAGGAGCAGCTCAAGCCTATGTAAGATGTGGCCTGGAGAGATTTGTGAGCGTGCTTTAAAACTTGTGTTGGAACTTCGGATCTCAAAAACTCAATTTTCCTAGCCGGATTTTGCAAAAAAAAATTTAGACAAACCCAGCATAGCGGGGGAGAACCTTCTGGGAAATTTTCTGTAGATGTCCGTAGACTACTTATTTGCCCAATTCTGAGTCCGTATGCGAAAGTTATGGCTGTTTCAAGAAAAGTAGCGCGAACTAGGGTTTCGTGGCTCAACCCTGTTGCTCCGGCTAGAGTATAAGTGCCAATAGGTCAAGCGGGGCTGACAACGAGGCTAGCAATGAAGGGCGATTGACACAAGGCAGCTTGCGACCTATCTAAAAAGGCTTGCGAAAGCGGGTTAAAAGCTCAAGGCGGCTTGCAGTCCAAAACCAAGTAGAACTCGATCTCTTAAGGTAGGCTCTCGCGCAACGTAACAGCTAGAACTAGAACCACAAACACGACTCTAAACCAGCGACCACTAACTTGACCTAGGACACAGACTCAATAAAGTGAAACTAAAATAAATTTTGCAAAGGTACAAAGGGGTTTGGACAGGGATAAACCTAACACTACGAAGAACACGGTGGTACTAAGTTTTTGGGTTTTCTGGACTCTAGGTAAGGGAAAACAAAACTTAACAGAAGGAAACACAGATGATACCTATCGGTCAACCTGATGCTCTGATACCACTTGATGCGGCTGGGCGCCCGATCTTCTGATAGGTTCGATTTGGCAACATGAAGACGTTCACGTTTTGAGGCTTCCGATCAGCGATTGTCACCTCGCAACCGCTACACCCACACGTCTAGTTGTTACCAATCACGCTCTCATATAGTCGACCTTACCACGAAGGTTTTATCCCTGCAAGCAATCGAAGAAACTCACAAGAACAAGGAAGAACGCAATCTGAATTGCAGATGAATAATTTAACACTCGAAATTGGGGTTCCACAAACCGGACTTTGTCAACAGTGAAACTACGGCATCGGGCAGCAAACTAATCTAAGCAAAACCCAACTCTAAACAATGATGGCTACTGAATATATATGAGTTGGGACGTCCTAGGGTTAACCCTAGAGCGCACACCCCTTGTGCTTAGCCCACGACACAATTACAAGGCCAAGGCCCAAAACAGACTCGGACTAGAAGAGGTGCGTGTCTTGATTCGATGATTCGGACAGCTCAGGTGGAATTTTGACGTGGGACCAAAACCATCTGAAAGCAGACTCCATAAGCTTTCCAACAAGTACTCATGGGCCCCGAAAGTCCTTCTGGATCAGCGATTAGGTCCGTTTGAAGTTGATGCTATCAGGAGGCCTGAATCCGAATCTAAAACGTGCAGAACTTCATCTCTTGCCTTCTATGGACCAAAAGTGACATGGTGATGTAGGAGTAGACTTGGGTAAGGTCTTGGTTTGGTCCTCAATCACCTTCTTTGATCATCCATGTGTTCCTTGTGCTCGGTCTCTTTTCCTTCACCCAAGCAAGTATCTCTGCAAACGAGAACACACAAAACTCATGTTGCAGTAACGGCCGTTAAAATATATAACACGTAAATTTTATGTAGAAAGCATGCACCTTTGGTTGATGAATACATAAGGTAGCTATGGTCATATCCGAGCTAGTGATGTCCTCATCACCCAGCACCACCACTGTGCCTTAGATGCCTCTCCCCTCTATAAATAGCAGCTACTGCCGTTCCCTTGCCCCCCTATGCCCTAATCCACTGCCGGCTCCGGCTTCCCTATCCCGAGCCCTAGCTTCGCACTCATGCCACCGCCCTGCTCCCAGTCGCCGTTGCCCTCTAGGGCTGCTACCACCGCCGTTGTCCTCACGCCGACGTTGCCGTTTGGCCGTCGCCGTCATCGTGTCTGTCCACGCCGGTGAGCACTTGGACCCCAGCCACCGACGCCCCCATCCTCTCCTCCCTCTCCAGCGTCCTTGCCTGTCTTGGCATTCCTATACCCTCGCCACCGGTGTGGTCATCCCCGTCCTGGCGCTGCCCCAATCTCATTGTCGTTTTGCAGGCGCTTCGCCTAGGAACCGTCGAACGGCACCCTCCGCACCAGTCACCCTCGCCCCCTCCCACCTTGGCGTCGCCGCACGCACACGCCGCATCGTTGGCATGGTCACCTTGTCATGCCGTGCTAAGCCACCGCATAGGAGTCCTTGGTGGCAAGCGGGCCCCACCAAGGACCTCCTCCCATTCGACCGACGGGTGGTCACCTCCGGTGTGTCTCCTCTGTGACCGATGGTTCGTCCCCATGCGCGGTTCCCGAAACCCTCTCCACCATCGGATCTAATCTGATCCGTCCGAACCACATAAAAGCTCAATGAAGTCCTAGCATCTGATCTGCCCAAGATCCAATCCAAGCCATCGGTTCCAAAACCCTAGATCCTTGCCACATAGCTGAGCCACGTCAGCCCTAAGAGCCACTTCACCCTGCCAACTCAGCCAGTCCACCACTCATCCCATCCTCGGTCCATGGACCTAGTTCACATGAGCTATGTCCATGACAGTGGGTCCCACTCATTTATGCATTCAAAAATAATTCCTATAAAAATTATTCCCTGAGGGAATATTCCAAAGAATATTCTTTTAAAATTCTTTTCAGATTTTCTCCGTATTCAAACTTCCATAGGCCGTAACTTTACCGTCTGAACTCTGATTTGACCCTTTCTTCTTCCTAAATTCATCTAAAATCATGATCTTCATGTTTATATACTTTTTATGTGCTATTTATTTGGATTTACTTAGGGTTTTTCCTCATTTTGCGTCTAGTTGAGTCATTTCCACCGTTTCGGAAGGTCGCGAAGTTCAAGGAAGAGTTCTGAAGATCAATCGAAGACTTTTCTATTGCAAGCCAAGTCACACGGCAATCCCCTTCAGCATGTTAATCCCATTTGTGAAAATTATTTTATTTTAACGTTATTGCATGCAATGTCTTGGAATGACATTATTATGGGTATTTATTTATTATCCAATATTCCTTGATTAGTATGGCCATTTTGTTATTGATACCTTTACTTTGATACCCTAGGCAATTAATATTGACTAGCTGGATGAATATTTACTGATCTAGCTAGATTATTTAGGTTTTGCTTAGCCTATGCCTAGAAATTGTAGTGTCATTTTATGTGGGATAACTATTCATTCACCAATGATTCAATAATCGTTAATGGCTATATTTTCACGACAGTTGGTCATGCTTGGTTAATTAAACTTGCCAACTAAAACTTGACTGGTGGTGGGTTGTGAGAACATGGAATGAGGATGTTGCTAGTGGTGCTCATGACGGACCGGTTCGTGAGCTATCTTTACGAAGCAATACCCGTACTAACCACAAGCTAGAATGGGTAACGGCGAAATTTAAAGTGTGACGAGTTCAATAGGAGGCATGTTTGTGGCTGATATAAGTCCACACATGGCAGTCATCAATAAGTCCATGAGTTCAGGCGTTGAGCCGTCTTGCGGGAAGGCATTGACCACCCCTACTAGAGACCGGACGCTTGGCGGGGGGCACTGCGAGTTACATGTAGGGTCCTATCACAACTCCTTTCTAAGGTACCATGGTGGTATTGAGGCACACGGTAACGTGTTGTGGGGTTATGTCTTGTGGGTAAATTGGTACACCTCCGGCCAGAGTAAAATTGTTCAAATAGCCATGCCCGCGATTAATGGGCAGCCTAGCAATATTTTTCGTGATTATTCTCACACTACTCTACAGTAATAATGAATGATAGAAACTTGATAGCTCCAGTTTGGAGGGTTATGGTTTGGGCCAAAACTACATTGAAGTGTTGTTCAGTGATTGGTATAATATTGATTAATAATTGAACAATACTGTTTTCAAGTGTTTTTAAATGCAAACATTTTAAATGTCATTTATGCAAATAAGCCATACTATGTCTTTCCTTTGGAATTCTATTGCATTATTTTGCATTCCATGTGTGGCTTGTTCGGTACGGTGGGTGGTACTCAGTCTTGCAATATTACCATCATCAGAGTGAAGATTTGTGTGGAAGGAGAAGTTTTGGTGTTTGGCTTATACCCCAGTTGAGCTGCCTGTGGGCTTGGTGCTAAAGCCACGCTAGGTTGCCATTCCGCTGCTGTTTTCTTCAGTGTGAGGACTAAGTGCCTCTTTTGTAAGTATTTATCGTTTATCGTTTTGGTTATGTTTTTCAAATTGTCAATTTGTGTACCTTGGCTGATTCCTGGATGAGGATTTAATGCACAAATTAGCTTTGGAAATTTTGGCGAATTTCCGGGTGTGACACCCGCCAATGATGATGTTTTCACAAAAAAAATTATTTTTTTGGCTAGCCTCAGGTAATTGCTTGCCACGCCCTCAGGTAATTGATTGCACACATATAGAAATCACACATATAACATCCTAGACATTCACACAGTCATACATTCACATATATACACCCCTTGAAATAATCGCATCATGATAGATATCCACAAATTGAGTTCACCATGACACAATATATCACTAGTGGAATGAATAGACAAAATTATCAAATCTTGTAAAGCGACGACTTGAATACATCATGTGAAGTTTCTTAAAATTTAAAAGAAGTAATGGTTAGTGCATGTCTTAAAAAGGAAGTTATATACATACATCCACAATTGCATATATATCTCACACAAGTCATACACTTCATAGAATCACATATATAAGTCACATATATCCATAAACTGAAAGCACATGGAACAGAGTGAATTTTCAGCACAAGTGAATAAATAAAGTTACAAAGATGACAAGTTCAAACAAAGTGATAATTTAATCCATCTTTTTTAGATGGAAGCATCCTTTTGGATTTATAACTTCCCCTAACAAAAAGGCGGCTATTTCCCCTCGAACTCTGGGAAGGTTGATCTTGATAGTTGTCCAATCCTTTTTCTGTTGGATAAGAGTATAGCTAGCATGTTATGTGAATTAATGTAGGTAGTTCCTAAAGGCGGTGTTTTAAAGGGACAAAAAGCTCAGGATCAAATGTGGTCACATATTTCATTAAGGTTTGCATATGATGCCATAGATGGAAATCACACGTTTCACCCCTTATTTTCTTGATGATGCCTATTGTCGCGCCCCAAAATCACCCTAAGTCTAAATTATCTTTTTTAATGCATTTCTAGAATTTTTTAAAAGTCAAAATGAGCCTACAACTTTAAAAAAATTAATAAGTTAAAACTCTTTTTGGCATGTAGGAAGTTCCGTTAAATTCCTCATGCCTCAAAATGCTTAAATAAATTTTACTGGAATTTTCAGAGCATCCTAACTAATTTTAAACTCATAAAAACCCTTGTCATGGGTCGGCCCATTTCTCCCTCCCACGCTCTCCCCTCAGCCCGTTCCCGCTTGGCTGCCTCGCTTGGCCTCTCCTTGGCCTAGCTGGCCTATGGCCACGCCCCCGCCACCCGCTCGCTGTGGACCCCACACATCATCCCCTACCTCCGGCTCCCTCCCTCTCTCTCTCCCGACCGGCGAGCCCAAGTCCCGCGCCCAATTCCCTGCCTCCGTTCAACAAGCCTTGTTTCAATTTATTTAAATCTATTTTCCACTTTAACATAAAAGTCTAATAACCATTTTCATTATTTTTCCAGATTTTATATAAATGGGTCCACAGGTAAGTGAGTAACATCTTACATTTAAGCCCTTCGGTTTCTAGGAAACCAACCCGCACTACCCATGTGTTCAAATTATTTCAGTTAGGAGTCCTATAGTTTAATTGCAATTACATATAGCTCCTAGGTCCACATGCCATACACAGGGAGTCTTACGAATCAGTACCCAGAGTTTTCAAAATTCTAGCTTTTAGGTCCTCGTGAGCTGGCTGCAGAGGCTGGCGAGGTTGACGATGCTCTAGGCAGCAAATGGAGGCTCAGCTGGGATCGTGACCAAAAGAGAAGTTGGAGAGGACTTCCTTGCGCACCCAACGGTGGCAGCAGCACACCCTGGGGTGACCGGAGCTGCACCCAGCAGCATCACGAAGCGGCGGAAACGGTCAGGCTACAAGTGTATATGGAGTTAAAAGCTTGATTTGGCTAAAATGATGCATGAGGGAGTACCTAATGGACATGCTGAAGCTCACCATGAGGTTTGGGAAAGCAGAGAAGCAGCGGGGAAGGCGGAACAGTGGCGAACTCGCTCGGCGGCAGAGGTAATTTTTGGTCTCTCGTCAGCGGCTTGATCTCCACGTTCTAGGCTCGGAAGGAGGTGGGACCATGGGGGTTTTGCAGGCGGTAACAACGTGATGTCGGTGGCGCGAGGGCTCAGCATGCGGTGGTCCAGAGTGGCCAGAACGGCGACGCAACGTGCGGCGGTGCCCCGGGACTGAGGACGAAGACGACGGCGATGCTGCGACTCCGACCTGCACGGAATAGGGCACAAATAGTACAGGATGTTAGGCATGGTGTGTTTGATCACGTTCCTAGGCTTGGTTTGCGGCGAAGCTCACCAGAGCAAGGATGGTGGCTATTGAACACCTATCTGCACCGGTGATTACGGTGATGTTCCCAGTGATGCCAAGGTGGTTTCCCTCAGTTTCTCCCTAGAATGCGATGAGGGAGAGAAGGAGGAAGTGTTGGCGAAGTTGGAGCTCAAATGATGGAGTTTGGTTTGACGGTGGGTGATCTAGGTGTGTCCTCGTGATGCCAACACGTGGAGGCCACATGGCGCACATTCCAGAGCGGTGGGCAAGCTAGGGCGGTGTCTCCAGCTGGCAGGTTGGTCCAGGACGTCTATGGGTCCTACATGGCAGTGTAAAGATTAGAGGAATTCTCTAGAGACTAAGTGTGGAGAGCTGTGCTAGCTAGCTGTCTTGCATCAATGTTTTCACCATTTTACATGAGGTTTCTGGGGTTGGAAAATTTCATGCGCGAAGATGAATATATGTTCTACCAACCTGCCATGCTCCAAGGCTAGGGGCCTCATACTTTTAATGTGGAAAACAGATGAAATAGGTTTGGTGACACAGTTTTCTGCAGTCTCTTTTTATTCCCCAGGGCTTTCCAGTTATCATTTTATGTGGCTTCCTTGAGAATTAAATTTGGCCAAATTTTCTGGTTGTGAGGGACATCATGGCACACATTTTGATAAAAGGGCACAGCCTGAATAGTCTTGATTTTTAGTTGGTGAATTTAAGAAGTAAACCAATTTATTTTAGCTAGCTTCCTAGTTTTGCCGATTTGAAGATTTTATTAAAGTACTTATTGAAGTGATAAAATCATGTAAAATTTATAGTAGACTAAATGGGTTGTATATTGCTTATAGGAAGTTTTCCATGATTTTATGTTGAACCAATTATATTTCAAATGAACATGTAACCTATTATGGAAATGCACTTTAAGAGCCAAAAACATTGAAAAGAAAGCTATGCACATGAAATGGTAATGAACTTAATTATCTCCACATTTTTATGTCAAACTTTTATTTATACACTTTTAGGTGTGTTGCATTTTCTATTTTTGTAAATTGATTCTTAAAATTTCTTTGCAAGGAACCTTGAAGCATTTTATCTAGATCAAAATTTCTTATGCATAATTGGATGAATTACTTGTTTTTTTATTTGACCCAAAAGGTTTTTAGGGATTTGCATTCTGAATTACTTAGCCGTATTTTGTATTTTCATCTTTTGATCTAGGGTGAGTTTTTAGCTTGAAAATTTAACTATAAAAGGTTTCAACATACCCTTTTTAATTTAACTCTAGTCAATTTACCACTTATTTCAATTCCATGTACAAAAACTATAGAATTTTACCTTCGAGGGATTTTTATTAATTTATTACGGTTAGAATTTTGAAATTCAAAATTTGGGTATGTTATAGCTCTACCCCCCCCCCCCCCCCCCTAAAATGAATCTCGTCCCCAAGATTCACCTGTTGGAAGTTGCGTTTTGGGACTACTATATATCCACACCTCTCAGTATTCGATAAATTTTCTAAGGGTGTCAACTTGTGGGAAAAAGAGAAGCTCGTTGTCTACGTCATTTATCAAGGATTTTTATTTTCTGGGACTATCTTTGTTAACATTATTGCATACTTTTAAGCTTTATCTAGTATTCTATCTCTCAGATCTAAAGGGCAATTTGTGGTAAGTTAATACCCCTAGGATAACTTCATCTTGCACCTTAAATTTATAGGTACCTAAAGAGTTGATCACATGGTAAAAGGTTTGATCACTGGTTAGGAAGATATTTCAGTTATAGGTTGATGAAACACTCGGGCTTGTATTGCACGAAATGGAATTGTGATGCAATAGTTCTAGGAAGGATTAAGGAGCTAGAGAAAAATGGCTCTGCCTGATTGGTTAGATACTATATCTCCTTAAAGAGTTGATTCGAGCTGGCTAGGGCTCTTTGATATTTAGGATGTCTTATGGTTTGAGTTTGCTATAAAAGGTTTCCCTATTGTTTGCTCTAGGTTGTGCAGTGGGAGGCATGACAAATTTCAGTTATGCCATGATGCAAGCTTGAGTGCTATATGTTATGAATAATATAATGCAATCATGGCATGGTGCATTGAACGAATGATTTTGGTGCAATGCACAGAATGGTATGGTGCAGTGCAAATGTGCAATGGTATGATGCAATGTCACACCCGGAATTTCCATCCAAAATTCGGGTAATTTATTGTGCGTAAATCCTCATCCAGGAATCAACCGAGGCACACAAATAACATAGTTGATATCAAAGTAAATGTCTTACATAAAATGATTGTATTTATTACAGAGGCGAATCGTATCTCTCAAAAGATAAAAATCTAAGCAGCGGAAATAAACTACGGACGATGTGACAACTCCAAATCCACAAGCGCTTGACCAGGCTCGCGCTCGGTCCTCCAAGACTCCTTCATCACTGAAGTACTTCTCTGATGATGATTGTTGATTGCAAGGTGAGTACATGAAATACTCCGCAAGTAACATGGCAAAGATATCCAAAGGATGGCATAATATGGCTCATTTGCATAAACAACATTTAATAAAATATTTAAGAAAGTCACATCACACCATGGGGCCTCCGGTTGAACAGATCATAGTTTAGTTCCCGCCATTAACTATTTTAGCTTGTGGTTAATACGGGTATTGCTTCGCAAAGATAGCTCGTGAACCGGTCTTTAAGTGTCATGTAACTAAGTGATAGCCTAAGAGTTATACTGCAGTTTGTACGCATGGCAAAGCAGGGTCCTAGAATTATACTAGCAAACCAATAATTAAAGCTAGCTAGTCACATTATTCCCATAGGTACAATAACAGGTAATCAAGGCAATAAGGCTGTAAACAAAGATCAAAGTTTTCCCTCCCGATGACATTGTAAAATAAATGCATATTTGAAGAAAAAACATAGCTTTAAACCATAGGTACAACATGCTCAAAGGTGTTAAGGATCTGTGTGACTTGCCTTGCTGCTCTGCAAACGCTTTGGAACTCTCCTCGTAAAATCCTGACTCTTCCGGAACATCGGCGACTAAAGGCAATAAACAAAAATGAGGAAAACAGTACATAAGCACACATCAATAGTACAATATTAAATTTTTAATAAATAGATCTTGATTTTTTAAAGAATTATGCAAGTTGAATCACCCCAAACGGAGTTAGGATGAATTAGTTATGAATTTTAGAAGTTTTAATCCCTTTAAAGACTATTAAATAGACTAAACCGATTTATTGCGTCATTTCATATTTATTTTAATACTGGAAAAAGAAGATTATGACATCAGTACTGGATCAGGGGTGGCTGACCACTGGGTCCCACAAGTCAGAGAGAGAAGGGGCTCGGTCCATGGTAGACCGAGTCCACCGAGTGGGTTCACCAGAACAGTCCTGATCTGAGCGAGGGAGATCGGAGGGTCCAGATTGGATCTCGGGATTAAGGCGGGTTTGGATGGCTGAGATTAAACGAAGGATGGATCGGACAGCTAGGACTTAATCAAAAAGATACGACAGCTAGGATCACTCCCGATCGAATCAATCTCACGGGGCTGAGGTGGCGCTGACTTGGCACCGACGTGGCTGCCACATCGGCAACTGGTGACGGTGGTGGCTCTGGGACTGAGGGTCAATGATGATCGGCGGCGTGGCGAGGCACGGCGAGAGCACAGACGCGTAGAGGGGATCGTGGCGAAGCTTACTGAGGCAAAAGCGACGATCAATGGCAAGGGGAAACACCGGCGGCAAGCTTCTAGCGGAAAAGAGGTTTGGGTCATTGGCGGCGACGCTGCTCCGGCGGGTGTCAGCGTCGGGGAGATAGTGGCCAAGCTTCCCCGCGGTCTGGTGGGTCCAACGGCATTGACGGCGACGGTCGATGGCTAGACGTGGCTGAAAGCTAGGCAGCAGCGGCGATGGGATCCCATGCGAGGAGAGGTGGCTAGGGCATGCGATAGCTCAGGGTTGTGCTCGGAAAAGATCCCAAGGTCTCGGGCCATGATATTTAAGGGGAAAAGGGCAGGAATCCGGCTCGGGAACAACTCAAACGGCGGCGGAAACCTAGGGCTTGGAGGCTTTCCCGAACGGACTCGAGCCCAAGCTCGATTCAATGCATTTTAGGCTCCAGATCTTGGGGGAAAAGATAGAGGGGGATAAGGGAAAGGGAATCCCTCAACCAATTCGGAGATCGGGCACACACGGGGGCCGAATAGACGTGAATTTGGCATGGCGGCGGTGCAGAGTCAAGACTCAGCCTGAGGAAGATGAAGCCCGACAGGTGGGGTCCACCTATCGGTGAAAGGGGAGAGGAGAAGGGGAGATGGGCTGCTGCTGAGCTGATTGCGCATGTGCGGGGAGGGCGAGTGGAGAGAAAGGCACTGGGACAGATTCAGCCCAGTGACCTGAGAAAGATTTTAAAAGGAATTTTCTTTTGTTTAATTGTTGAAATGCCTGTTCTAATTATTAAAAATACTTCTCTTACTCAATTAATTCTCAGAAAATTCCAGGAGGTAAAGGATTAAGCAAAGTATTTTATAAAATTTTATCTAGACCAATTTTTGTTGAAAATTTTATCTGATTTTTATTATTTCACTCCTTGGGCTTTTAAAATAATTTCTGAAAATGCTTTTTTCACATGATTTATTTATTTATGGAATTTTCAGGGTGTGACAAACCTAGCCCCCTTAAATGGAATCTCGTCCCAATTTCGGAAGATCAGGCGAAGAGATGTGGGTGTGCAGATTTCAATTCATCTTCACGTTCCCATGTTGCTTCCTCTTTCGAGTGATTACTCCACTGTACTTTATAAAACCTGATCACACTGCTCCAAGTATAAGATACGGATGGGCTTCTCGACATAAGTTAGGTCTTCGTGAATCTCTATCTGTTTCGGATCAGCTTCTTCGGTAGGCACTCGCAGACATTTCTTCAACTGGGATATGTGAAAGACATCATGCACACTGGCCAAAGTGGGAGGCAAATTTAGTTAATAAGTGACTTCTCCTATTCAACCCAATATCTTATAGGGCCCCACATAACGTGGTGCCAACTTTCCTTTCGTCTGAAACCAGTGAACTCCCTGAAGTGGTGTGACTCAGAGATACACATAATCACCTTCCTCAAAATTGATGTCCCTCCTACGATTGTCCGCATAGCTCTTCTGACGAGACTAAGCTACTCGTATGAGCTCTTATATAATCTTCACTTTCTCTTCTGCTTCTCGTAGAATATCTGTTCCATACACTTGTCGTTCTCCTGTTTGATCCCAAAGGAGTGGTGTATGGTACTTTCGTACATATAGTGCCTCAAACGGGGCCATCTGAAGGCTTGCTTCATAACTGTTGATGTAGGAAAACTCGGCATACGGTAGGCTTTTGTACCAACTTCCACTGAAGTCTATGGCACAAGCCCTTAACATGTCTTCTAATTGACTTGCTTAGTCTGACCATCCGTTTGCGGGTGATGCGCTGGTGCTAAAGTTTAACCGTGTACCCATCTCCTCCTGTAGCTTCTGCTAAAACTTAGGTAAATTGACTCCCTCTATCTGACACGATCTTAAGCGGCACACCATGCAAGCACACGATTCGAGCCATGTACAATTCTGCCAACTTACTACCGAAGTAAGTCGTCTTGACTGGTATACACCCAAATGGAGTCAAATCCTGACGCGGTCCTCGGTAATCTAGTGATGAAATCCATCCCAACATCATCCCACTTCCATTCGGGAACCTTGAGGGGTTGCAATAATTGTGTGGGCTTCTGTTGCTCGGCCTTCATGCGTTGGCACACATCACAAACATATGCTAGACCACCAGAACTTCTCCTTAAGGTCTTGGTACATCTTGGTGCTGCCAGGATGGATGGAATATTGCATGAGCTTCATCCAAGATCAGCTTCTTCAATTCCTCCTTATCTGGTACGTAGATCCATTCTCCGAACCACACGGTACCTTGTTCGTCTTCTAAAAACCCACTGGCTTTACCCTTCCTCATGTTCTTCTTGATCTCTAGGATGTCGGGGTCGTTGCTCTTGGCTTCTCTGACTTGATCCACTAGAGTAGGTTGTGCTTCTAAAGCTGCCACAAAACCTTGACTGACTAGTCCCAAATTTAGCCGTTCAAACTCTTCACATAACTCAGAGGATAACTGTTGACCTTACGAGGTGTTGCAGTAACTCTTCTGACTAAGGGCATCAACCACCACATTGGCTTTTCCTGGATGATAGTGGATTCCAATGTCATAGTCCTTGATCAGTTCCAACCATCTTCATTGCCGAAGGTTTAGGTCTGGTTGGGTAAAGATATATTTTAGACTCTTATGATCCGTGTAGACTTCACTGTGGTTGCCGATGAGGTAATGTCTTAGGGTAGTTATTTTCATGAGGTCGTAACTACCGTGAGGTGTACGCCACCGCTCTTCCTTCTTGCATCAACACACATCACAAACCCTGATGGGATGCATCGTAGTAGACTTGAAACCCTTTCTTGGGATTTGGCATGATCAACACAGGCGCAGATACTAACTTCTTCTTCAACTCTTGAAAACTCTGCTCACATTCTGGAGTCCATGAAAACTTCACATCCTTCTAGAGTAGACGGGTCAAGGGCTTTGTAATTCTAGGTTAGTTCTCTATGAACCTGCGGTAATATCCCACCAATCCAAAGAAACTCCAGATCTCTATGACTGTCTCTAGTTGCTTCCACGTGGTCACTGACTCCACATTAGTTGGGTCCACCACAATTCCCCCAATGGAGACAACATGTCCTAGAAACTTCACCTCCGGAAGCCAAAACTCACACTTGTTGAACTTGGCGTACAACTGATGCTGCCAAAGGGTCTCTAGGGCAATACAAAGATGTTGCTCATGTTCTTCCTTAGTCTTAGAGTAGATGAGGACGTCATTGATGAAGACTACCGCAAACTTTTCCAGGTACTCCATGAACACTTTGTTCATCAAATTCATGAAGAAAGCAAGGGCATTTGTCAATCCAAAAGACAAGATAGTGCACTCATATAGCCCATACCGAGTGGTGAAAACGGTCTTAGGGATGTCTTCCTCTCGAATCCTCAACTGATGATAACTGGAACGAAGATCTATCTTGGAGAATACTGTGGCTCCTTTCAATTGATCAAACAAATCATCGATTCTAGGTAGTGGGTACTTGTTCTTGATAGTGACCTCATTCAGTGCACGATAATCCATGCACATCCTTTGGGTTCCATCCTTCTTTTCCACAAAAATGACTGGTGCTCCCCAAGGCGACGTACTAGGTCTGATATAACCCTTTGCAAGCAACTTCTCTACTTGCTTCTTCACTTATGCCAACTCATTTGCACCTATCCTATAAGGTCTCTTGTGGATAGATGCAGTTTCTAGGGCCGAGTCTATTCTGAACTCAATATCTCTCTTGGATGGCATCCTAGGTAGATCACTAGGAAAGACATCAGGGTAATCCCATACCACAGGGATTTCTGCTATGGTTTAGAGATGCCGAAGAGGGTGAGATAGAGGGGGCATGGAAGATCACCTTTGTCTTGAAGCCAGAAGTAAGGGTAACCGTTCTAGTAGCACAATCAGTAACTCCTTTGTGTCGGGTTAACCAGTCCATCTCTAGGATGACATTAATGTCTTTGGATTCTATCGAGAACTGATTGGCTAGAAAAGAGGCACCTTGGATTTCTAAAGTTACAGAAGGGTTGTAAAGGGTGGTAGGCATCTGATTGTTGGGGGTATTTACCACCATAGTGTTTCTCAACCTCTCTTTAGGTATCCCATGTTTGTTTGCAAATCTCTCTGACAAGAAAGAATGTGTAGCCCTCGAATCAAACAATATTGTTACAGAAAATGAGTTAACAGGAAATGTACCCAAGATGGCGTCTGGTATAGCCTGGGCTTCCTCGGCGGTGACGTGGTTCACACGAGCTTTAACCACGTTAGTGGAGTTCTGACTTGGTGCAGCCTGCTTGGGACATTTGGGCTTCGGGCACTACGAGGCAAAGTGTCTGGGTTCCCCACAATTGAAGCAAGTCAGGGACTTTCCTCCAACTTCCTTCTTAGGTTGCTGATTCTGTACAGGCGGAGTAGCTAGGTGAGGAGGAGGATGGTTGGCCACTCCACCTCCACTAGTGTTGTTGTAGAACTAGCGCTGAGGACGGGGTGCAGATGACAATCCTCCCTGCTGAGTTTGAGGAGATACCACCATGCGTAGCCTCTGATTACTGGACTGTTGAGCTCAGAAACTGGCAAGCTTGCGCTCCCTTTGCTCCATTTGATTGTGTTTGTCTTCCTCACGAATGGCTCTGTCCACGAACTTCTGAAAATCTGCATAATCGCCAGAGATCAGCTGGACTGAGAGCTCATCGTTCAGTCCCTCCAAAAACTTCTCCTGCCTCCCAGAGTCCGTGCTGACGTCCTCATGTGCATAACGGGTGAGGCGGTTGAACTCATAAAAAAACTCAGTCACCGACCGATTGCGCTGCTTGAGAGCCCTGAACTCCCTCTTCTTCAAAGCCACAACTCCTGCGGGAATATGTGTCTTCTTGAAAGCCGCTGCAAATTCAGCCCATGTGATAGGCTGGCCTTCAGCTCTGTTGGCTCGGAAGTGGTCCCACCATTCTGATGCGGGGCCATGCAATTGGTGAGAAGCAACGAGACCTTCTCCTGGTCCGTGCACTGTAGTAGATCTAGCTTCTTTTCAATAGCGTGAAGCCAATGCCCGGCTTCCACTGGGTTGGTTGTGCTAGAGAAAGTAGGAGGCCTCACTCGCAAAAACTCTGCAAGTTTGTTCTGGGGTGGAGGAGGAGGAGGCATCTGCTATTGGGGTCCTTGGTTCTGCTAGTTTTGCATTTGTTGTAGCATCAGATTCATGAGTTGGGTTTGATGAGCGACGACTTGAGCGATGGTAGGGTTATCCTCAAGGGGTGGTGGTCCGTTGGGAGCACTACCACGATTGTTATTTGCTCCCCTGTTAGCCTCCTAGTTAGCTCCATTGCAAGTGTTCACCATCTGTAAGGATGAGAACATAGACGACAAAAGAGAAAAAGGCCCTTAGGATAGATGCATATTATTTAATCTTCAACTTATATTGATCTGAACTAAATAATTAAACATTTATGTTGTTTGAGAGTCACACCACACCAACAGGAAACTCCTAGTTAAGCCGTTACATCACCACCCATGATATAAGCTGCCATCTAAAACCCCACACACACAAGCATCACCTAAGACACAACTGCTAACACAATGCTCTAGGGTAAATTTCTACTACGGTACAACTTAACGGGGCGAAGGGACTCTTCTTGCATCAGAGTTGTACCTAAGTTCCTCTTCATCCTCTTGAGTATCACCTCATTCCACTTCAGAATGGGTACGGGCTCCACTAGCTTCTGACCATTCTGAAGGTGTATTGGCTTCTGACTCCTCTGGGTCTTCTTCTACATCATCAGTGTAACCAACCGGTGGAACGACCCTGAGTGGGACATGGCCATTCAGCACGCGAGTTCTTGGTGCTAGCTGCATCTGTGGTAGAGGACGGACCCTCTTCCTTGCAGTGGTGCGGATCTTGGCTTCTCTAGGGGGTGCTTCCTTGCAGTGGTGCGGATCTTGGCTTCTCTAGGGGGTGCTTCTCTTTTTGCTAGTGCTAGCTCCCTCTTCAAATGGTCCACTCTATTTTGCAGCTTGCAGATCTTGGTGTGATTCTCGTTCTCCCGTTCATGCGCTGCGATCACCACATCCACGCGAGCGTTGTCCATGGCACTTAGCATCCTCACTAAGCGTTGCGCGGTAGCGCTATTCTCTGCCTCAGGACTCTGGTAGCTACTATACTTATCATTGTGGGTTCTGGACGGATGGTAGCGATAAGGGGTGTCTCTCAAGCGAACGGTGTAGTGATGGCGAAGTTCCCTAATGGCCACCAATGCCACTTCCTGACATACATGCTCGTAATTCCTTCCTCTGGCTTCAAAGATCATGGACGGAACTCCTTTACACTCATTGGAAATAGTCAAACGAACGCGGCACTTCTCTTCACTTAGATTGTGGGCGACTTGTCTGTACTCAGGAGCCAGATTGAAACCTATGGTGAAGGCCATATTGCGCAGCTCCTTGACGAAACCTCCAACTCCAAACAAATGCACATGCTCATGGTTTGACATTTATAGAGCATGAAAGGGGAGATTAATGTTTTCACTAAGTTAACAGAACAGGTTTTATTGAGGTAATAAGAGAAACCGAGAGGCAATAAAATTTAAAAAGTGGAGAAAATAAGAGTGGATGTGGAGGAGCCATAAACTTGAAGTGTTTTTTGAACCTTATTGATAAAAAGAAAAGTAAGACTAAATAATCATAATCAGTACAATAATGGATGTACAGTACTAATTGAAGAAAATTTGCGCAAATAAACAATGAAGATTTTATAATTTTTTTAGAATATTTTATTTTTGGGAAGGGAAGTTGACCAAACAATTTCTTTTCATGTACCGTTAACTTTCCTAATTTAAATGAGAAAAGAGGAGAGGACAGTTCTAATTTTAAATTCTTTTCCAGAAGGCTCTTAGGGGTACCAAGGGGCTTATCCTATGGTCAAAGTGGCTGTGATACCAACTTGTCACACCCGAAATTTCCATCCAAAATCGGGTGATTTATTGTGCGTAAATCCTCGTCTAGGAATCAACCGAGGCACACAAATAACATAGTTGATATCAAAGTAAATGTCTTACATAAAATGATTGTATTTATTACAGAGGTGAATGGCACCTCTCAAAAGATAAAAATCTAAGTAGCGGAAATAAACTATGGACGACATGACGACTCCAAATCCACAGGCTCTTGACTAGGCTCCCGCTCAGTCCTCCAAGAATCCTTCATCGCTGAAGTACTCCTCTGATGATGATTGTTGATTGCAAGGTGAGTACATGAAATACTCCGGAAGCCACACAACAGATATGCAAGTGCACACATATCCAAAAGATGGCGTAATATGGCTCATTTGCATAAACAACATTTAATAAAACATTTAAGAAAGTAGTAAAACAAGTAATCATTAAACAATATTAACCAACACTATACCGCTCTCCAAAGCGGTATAGGCCCAACCACTCCCAACCTGGAGCTATCAATATTCCATCATTTATTATTAATGTAGAGTAGAGTGAGACAAATCACGAAAAATATTGCTAGGCTGCCCATTAACCATGGGCACGGCTATTTGAACAGTTTTACTTTGGCCAGAGGTGTACCAATTTACCAACAAGACACAACCCCACAACACGTTTCCGTGTGCCTCAATACCACCATGGTACCTTAGAAAGGAGTTGTGACAGGACCCTCTTTGTAACCCACACAACAAGAGTGCCACCCGTTGAACCACCTGTCTCTGGTAGGGTTGATTAGGTTCCTAGTCAAGGAGACAGCCCAACGCCCGAAACATGGACTTATTGATGACTGCCATGGTGGTCTTATTGATAACTGCCACATCACACCGTGGGGCCTCCGGTTGAACAGATCACACTTCAGCTCCTGCCATTATACATTCTAGCTTGTGGTTAGTATGGGTATTGCTTCGCAAAGATAGCTCACGAACTGGTCCTTAAGTGCCATCAGCACCACTAGCATCAACCACAATCCTAGTGATCACAACCCACCATTTAATCAAGTTTTAGCTGACCATTAAATTAACCTCACATGACCACAGTCATGAATTCAA
Source organism: Oryza meyeriana var. granulata (assembly GCA_003991445.1). Classification (NCBI taxonomy): domain Eukaryota; kingdom Viridiplantae; phylum Streptophyta; class Magnoliopsida; order Poales; family Poaceae; genus Oryza; species Oryza meyeriana. Next base: position 50,411 of record RYFJ01001068.1, on the reverse strand, counting down.
TCATCATTTCATGTGAATTTGATAATATAAGTAATAATTAAGTGATAGCCCAAGAGTTAAACTACAGTTTCTAGACATGGCGAATCAGGGTCCTAGAATTATTCTAGCTAACCAATAATTAAAGCTAGCTAGTCACATTATTCCCACAGGTACAATAACAGGTAATGAAGGCAATTGGGCTATAAACAAAGATCAGGGTTTTTCCATCCCGATGACATTGTAAAATAAATTCATATTTGAAGGAAAAGCATAGCTTTAAACCATAGGTACAACATGCTCAAAGGTGTTAAGGATCTATGTGGCTTGCCTTGTTGTTCTGCGAACACTTTGGAACTCTCCTCGTAAAATCCTAACTCTTCTAGAACGTCGGCGGCTAAAGGCAATAAACAAAAGAGGAAAACAGTACATAAGTACACATCAACAGTACAATATTAAAATTTTAATGGATAGATCTTGATTTTTAAAAAATTATGCAAGTTGAATCATCCAAATGGAGTTAGGATGAATTAGTTATGAATTTTAGAAGTTTTAATCCTTTTGAAGCGTATTAATGAGACTAAACCGATTTATTGCGTCGTTTCATATTTATTTTTATACTGGAAAAAAGAGTATGACTCAACACTGGATCAGGGCGGCTAACCATCGGGTCCCACAAGTCAGAGAGAGAAGGGGCTCAGTCCACGGTAGACCGAGTCAATCGAGTGGGTTCACCAGGACAGTCTAGATCTGAGCGAGGGAGATCGGATGGTCCAGATTGGATCTCAGGATTAAGATGGGTTTGGATCGCTGAGATTAAATGAAGGTTGGATCGGATGGCTAGGACTTAATTAATCAAAACGATCCGATGGCTAGGATCACTCCCAATTGGATCGATCTCACAGGGATGAGGTGGCACTGACTTGGCACCGACGTGGCAGCCACGTCGACAACAGACGACGCTGGCACTGACTTGGCACCTCTGGGACCAAGGGTCGATGGCGATCGACGGTGTGGTGAGGCACGGCGAGAGCACAGACGTGTAGAGGGGATCACGGCGAAGCTTACTGAGGCAAAAATGGCAATGAACGGCAATGAGAAACACCAGCGGCGAGCTTCTAGCGGAGGAGAGGTTCGAGTCATTAGCGCGACACTGCTCCGGTGGGCGTCGGCGTTGGGGAGATGGTTGCCAAGCTTCCTCGTGATCTGGCGGGTCCAATTGCGTTGACGGCGACGGTCAGTGGCGGCGGAGTCCACGGCTAGACGCAGCCGAAAGCAAGGTGGCGGCAGCGATGGGATCCCATGCACGGAGAGGTGGCTAGGGCTTGCGACGGCTCAGGGTTGTGCTCGGAAAAGATCCCAAGGTCTCAGGCCATGCTATATAAGGGGAAAAGGGGGGAATCTTGCTCAGGAATGACTCAAACGGCGGTGGAAACCTAGGCTTGGAGGTTTTCCTGAACTTGACTTGGCCCGAGCTGATTCAATGAGGTTTGGCTCCGGATCTTGGGGGGGAAAAGATAGAGGGGGATAGGCGGAAATAGAACCCTCAACCAATTCGGAGATCGGGCACATGCAGGGCCGAATCGACACAGATTGGCGGCAGGCAGGCGCGGAGTCAGACTCGCCTAAGGAAGACAAAGCCCGACAGTGGGGTCCACCTGTCAGCGAAAGGAGAGAGAAGAAGGGGAGCAGGCCACTACTGGCTGACTACGCTGCGCCGGGAGGCGAGGAAGAGAGAAAGGACCTGAGAAATATTTTAAAAGGATTTTTCTTTTGTTTAATTGCTGAAATGCTTGTTCCAATTATTAAAAATACTTTTCTTGCCTCAATTAATTGCCAGAAAATTCTGGAGCTAAAGGACTAAGCAGAGTATTTTAAAAAAATTTATCTAGACCAACTTTTGTTAAAAATTTTCTCTATTTTTATGATTTCACTCCTTGGCTTTTAAAATAATTTCTAAAAATGTATTTTCACATGATTTATTTATTTAGGGAATTTTTAGGGTGTGACATGCAATCCAGGCATGATGCAATTCCCATAATCTGCGATGATGCAGCATTATGATGATGCACATGTATTATGGTGCAATGCACACATGATCTGAGAAAATGCTCATGCGGATGCAATGGTTCAATGGGATCAGGGGTTTATTCTTGGGTGGTAAGGTTTCTCCTGTGTTGGCCTATCACTTGTTTCTAATAGGAAAATATAGCCACACAGGTGTAACTGTTCCTAGCACTTTCGGCTATTGCTTATTGTGAGGTGATCTTAGGTCCAATTTAAAGCATATAAGGGTTCACCCTAGCTTATGACAGTGATTGTTCATTCACACAGAAGTTGGTTAATGGAAAGTTACCTAAGGTCCCATGTTTGCAATTTTTGTTCTTTCTGATAGCAACACAATGTTATTTGGATTAATTGGGAGAGCGGGTAATGTGTTAGCTAATTATACCGAATATACCCAGGTTTACCTGTTTCGAGCAGGGGTCTTATTGTTTTTCTTATTAAGAATATTAAAAAACAAGGCGTGCAATTTAGTTGCTAAGGATTTAATCATTTCCATGTATACGTTGCTAACATAATAATTATCACTAAAGAACGGTGTTATGATTAAAACATGTCTACACGTCTTTTAACTCTAGTTTTTTTTCTCAGTTTGGTTGAGGCACTCATGGTTTGCTAGGAAACCTTTGGAACCCTGCTATTTCCATGATTAGATAGGAGTTAAGTCTTGACGCTCCCGGAGTTTTTAAAACCTAAGAAAATCTAGAGGTTTATCCTAAGCTTTAGAAATTCTGAGTTTTAGAAAACCTCATGTTGTGAACCTCTATGTTGGTTAAATCTCTAAATATTTTTGGCACAGTGCACCACACTAATAGGAACTAGAAGCAACTAGAGGCCCAAATTGGTCTCATGTCCAAAATCTGTCTAGCACACAAAAGAGCACTTATGGTCTGGGCTACACAAAATTATCAAACCGGCTACCTACAGATTTTAGAACACGAGTATGTATACTAATATGAATTTTCATGTCATGATGCACTAACCCAAAAATTCCAAAACAATTCATGGGGTCTACTGGAGATGTCTACAAGCTACTGTTAAAATCCCAGAATTTTAGCTTGTATGGTATATCCTGCAAAAAATTATGATGCATGCTGACAACTGATTTCAGAACATATGCAACTAATAGCATTTGAATTTTAAGACAAGTTTTAGCATTTTAAATTTTACCTCCTTTTTACTACATGAAGTTAAATAAGTTCATAGGCTACATGAGTTTTGGGAGGTCCATCTAAGCAATCAATCTAGTCGCCAAAGCACAACAATTTCCAACCTACCCCAAAACTACCCATTCTAGCTCTTTTTGGTAATTTTGAAATGTCAGGATGAGAGAAGGTTAAAATCTCGCAAAATTCTCTTTTGGTACATTAACACCATGATGAAGCACTATACTCTAAATTTCTATCAAAATCTTATATGTTGTTATCCATTTGCAAAACCTACATTCTATGGGCCATTTCAAACACGATATTTTGCAACTTCGTTCTAGTTCTCGGGAGAAATTTATAAAGTGATTTTGAAAACCTTTTTAAATATTTTGGTACTAGTTGGTGGTAATTATTAAGGTTTTCAAACACATTTTTACAAAAGTACCATTTCTCAAAAACTTCCGGTCCTATAGAACAAGAATAGGGTTTAAAATCAAAATATAGACACGGAGGAAAGTAGTTCTCTAGAGATGGATGAGATATAAGAATGTCATAGGTTTTCGCAATTAATTTGTAGCTGAGAACCAAGTCCTCAAAATACTTTCAAGAAACCATTCTAAACGACCATCTTAAGGGGGCTCCTATAGTCAGTCTTGCTTTGATACCACGCTGTCATGATACTCAAAATATCATATTGTTGGACATTCTCATGCGTGTCACTACGATATCTGATAGGTGGGATCCATACACGCATATAAGCCATCTATCCTCACGCGTACATGACTGCATTTAAATGTCCACCAATATAACGTCTAAAATACCAAGTACTGAACAAAAGAGATACTCGACAAGATAACTCACCAGTCACTCTTGCTATGTGCTTGTCAAACCATTCGATGATGGCGACCAGGAAACTACATACAATGGGGACTAATCTACAGATGTTTACCAAGCGAGGATCTCAAACGTTCAAAACTCGTACTCATATATAGTTAGCTCCCAGGAAAAGGACTAACTATATACTTTCCTCATCAAGCCCATGGCATCAATAATAAGTATAAGGGCAAAACAAAGAAATAGATATATAAGAATATGCAAATAGGCTAAATAATTAAAGGTTCATCGGAAGCATGTCTACCCATACCACAGGCAACCGACTAGGGGTAAGCCCCTAAAAGAACCATCCTGAAGAAGCAACGGATCTCGCATCACTCAACCTACAATAAAGTTAAACAGCAGTAATACAAGCAAGAGTCAGTATATTACCGAATTAATGTATTGGAAAGGCCAATCCTACAATGCTACATACAAGCTCTAATTCAAGGAAGGCTATTTGTAAGTCTTATTTTTGCATAATGCCAATTTTAGTTCACAATCTTTTGCAATGGTATTTAATAAAATTGTAGAAACATGTACAGTATGTAAATAAAGTGATCAACATAATATCATCATTATACTTGCTACCCTCCCCGGCAAAAAGTCATCATAAGCATCATAATTATCAAAAATCACCAATCCATCTCCCAATTTCATAAACACATTTATAAACCATAAATCTATACTCATGACACATCACTATGTCGCTCATGATCACGAGCACGGCTAATCGATTAGTTTTGACTCTACAGAGTTTGTACAACTTTAACCACATGATGTGAATTCTCTAGTTTGTCCAGTGCCCGTCGGTACCACCACACTCTACACATTGAATGCGGTCTAGAGGTCACAACGAAGCCGTTACATTATTTATTTGTCTAACCTTGCATTAGCACGATGAGTGGGAATCCACAATAAGTCCAGGTCCTTAACATCGTCACGGTGGTTAGCCAAACACCAAGACACCGTGGAGAAACAACTCACGTGGCACTCACCATTGTATTGGACATGCTTAGACCCTCATCCTATAAGTAGAGAAATAACTCACTTACAAAACACACACACACTGGGACGATTCCGGTCCTGTAAAATAAACACAAGCACATGGGTAGCTCCTATGAACCATTGCTAAGAGTAGTTCATACTACAACCACCTCCCTAATGTAAGGTTAGACAGATATACAATTTAATAGGCTAAGCCCATCCCATACTAGCGCATGTGGTTGCACTGTAAACAATAGAGGGTGACATAGAGTATGGTCCTTAATCGACTCATGCGAACACTCCCCCTATCCCCTATCGATGTGCAACTACTCCATATGCACACCACTTGCCGCCCAAGTCTAAAATCGTATTTTCCATCATTTTAGTTCACAAATAACCAGAGGCTTCATCTCTATCAAGGAGTTGTAAAATGCCCATTTTCAAATGTATAAAGTGATCACATTGTTATTTAGCATTTTACTAAGCATGGCTAAGCATATGAAAGCATACTAAGAAAATAATAGCCTATTTGAGCACATGGGGAGTACTCTAATCCATTCTAAGTTTACAATCAGCCAGGAATACAAAATTATCAATGTGGATCATGCAACAAGTTGGGTATAGCTACCATTTTCCACATTCTAAATAACGATAGTTATAAATACACATGCAATTTTGTAAACAACACATTTCATTCCCCAAAACATAGGATTCAATTTATTCAAAGGAGGAGGGGAGAATACTTGCCTTACTCTTGAATACCCTGGGTACCAACTATTCCACTCCTTCACCGATTTCGAATTTGTTCTCTAGAAAGAATTTAACGTACGATCGAATAAATAGCAAATAATGTGAAAATTTTAAGATACTCTAATATTCATGAGGTTTACACAGTAGGTTGGTTCTGACCTAAGATGAATTTATGTGAAAGAATTTCCATTTTAACCCTTTTTATTTGTGAGTTATGAATTTTACATGTCATATACATGAATACGTCTAAATAGGATATAAGGTAAAAATTTAAGTTATTTTAATATGTGTGAAACCTACACAGTGGGTTGGCACTGTCTTTGTATGAATTTTGGTGAAAGAATTTCTATTTTATCACCTTTCATTTTTGGGATATAAATTTTTAGAAGTTATATACGCGATTACGGCATTTATACGTGTACTTTAATTATAGATGTGATTTGGAAGGTAGTTTTGTAAATCTTAACTTTACAGTGATGTTTAGTATAGCTTAGGATGATTTGTCGTAAAAGAATTTTTATTTTTATAATTAAGTATATGTAAGTTATAAGGGTTTGAAGTCTAAATACGGTAGAATACATTATTTATACATCATGAGTATTTGGAGGTATTCTCTATGGTGATTTTGACCAAGTTTTACATTATAGTGGTAAAGAGTGAAATTTTATGAGTTCAACAAAACTTAGTTCACTTTACTTGAAGTTAGCATGAATTTTACTAGAAGCTATTATACACCTTATATACATTTATCTATTACACAAATTTTGGAGTCATCCTTTGTACTAGGTTGGCCAATTTTAAATATACAAAAAAGAGATCATAGTTTTCTAAGTCCAACAAAGCTGAGTTAATAATTTTTTTGAAGCTAATAAGAATATCCTATGAATTTTATAAGTTCTATGTATAAATTAGTGTATTTTTATATTACACAAAAGTTAAAAGTATTTCCTGTACTAAGTTTGCAAGACTTTTGTTTACAGTAAATAAGAGCATGATTTTGTGAGTTCAACAAGTCTTGTTTTATTAAATTTAGAGCTAGCATGGATTTACTATAAATTTTGTAATTTCTAGGTGCAATATATGTATTTATGTGCCACATAGAAACTTAGAGGCATTTTATGCACAGAAGCTGTCAGGTTTAGGTTTACAAAAATAAAGATCATAATTTTCTAAATCAGGAAATTTGGTTCACCTCATTTGCAGTTAAAATGAATTAGTTATGAATTGTTGAAGTTAAATCTATTTTCTAGTTTAACAGAAAAGTCTAATAACCATTGTCGATGTTTTACACCGGCAATAGAATTATAGGGCTACTCGGCAAGGGGAAACTCGGTGGATTGCAGAGGAACAGAAAGAGATTTTATACTGGTTCTGGCCCTCGATGTGAGGTAATACCCTACGTGTAACGCCCTGAAAATCATCTTAATTAAAAATTATCGTGGGTAAATGGAAATATAAGAATACACTAGAAAATTTTGTTTGAGAAAAGTGTTTGAATAAAATTTTGAAATTTCCAATATTAAAAATCCCGAGTTTAAATCTTTAAATAAATACTTGGATGCTTTTATATTCCAGGGGTTTTGTCGGAATATTTTAAGCGTTTGAGCATTTACAATAATAAATTCTTCGTGTTTCGTGGTGGCATTTACTTCTGGTAAATCCCCGTGATTTAATAAACTCTTTGAAATTTTCTTGGATTTTTCAAAGCTACAGAATTAATTTTAATGCTATAAAGATCACTAAAGTAATTAAATAAATATGAATAAATTCCTTTTCTTTTCCCCTGTTCGGGTCGTTCCTAATTTAGTCTTTTAAAGTCTCCCGTTCATCGTGAACTCTGACTCCCTTTTCTTGTAGGGTTTTGTGTCGTTCCCAGAACCCTAAAGTCACCTTGAAAACCTAAATTCGGAGTTACCGGATTTATTCATTTTGAAACCCTAGAACTCTTTTGGACTCCCAATCCGAGATCCTTTGTATTCGAAATATCTATAGTTTCCCTTTGAGATAAATCCCAGATATTCCCTTAAACCCCTTTTCTGTCAAAATAAATCCAAATCCCCAATCGTCTGAGATTTCTCCAAATTCCAGTCCTAATAAAACACCCTCGTTAATTCCCTAATCCCAAAATATTTTATTCGGAATATTCCATTTCCCAGTTCCCGGAAAATCTCCTTCAGTTCCCAACCCAAAGAATAATCCGATATTTTATTCCCCAAATATTCCTCGAGAAAATATTCTCCATTCTCTGAATCCCACAAAATATTCCATTTCCTGGACCCCACTAAATATACTTTTGTTTTCTAAATTCGTCCAAATACCCTTCAATCCCCAATATATATATACGTATATATATATCCTCGTACCCAGATAATTCCAATGTCTCGAATATTTCCGACATTTCTAAATTCCAGAACGCGACTCAGATTCCACAAATATCCCCAAATTCCAATTTTTGCAAAATTGGAATTTTCTAAAAAAAGACTCCTATTTTTCCTTTCCAATCTTACCCTTTTATTTCTTTTTCTTTCCCTTCTCTTTCTATTTCCTCCCTTCTTTTCTTTTTCTCTTTCCTTCTTCTTCCTTCCCCTGGTCTCCTCTCTTCTCCCGGCCTGGAGGTCGAACCAGGCCCGGCCTGCCGCCACTCCGCCTGGCCCCGGCGCCGTGCCTCCCCTCGGCCCGTCGCCACCGCCGTGCCTGCCACCGCCGTGCTCTACCCCGGTATGGCCCGCTGCTCCACGGGCCCAGCCCAACGCTGCTGCCGCCGCCACTGAATCCGGGCGCAGCCACCACCCGCCGCCGCCCTATATATATCACAACCACCTCCTCGGTGCCCTAGCCGCGCCTTAGCCGCTGCGCCTCCCCAGTCGCGCCGCCGCGCGTCGAGCTCGCCTTGCCGCGTCGCCTCATCCTGCGCTGCCTCCTCTGTTTGCCCGTGCACCCAGAGCCGCTAGCAAGCGCCGTCGCCCTGTGCGCCGTCTCGCTAGGGCGACGTCGCCCCTGCACGCGCCCCTACCCGCCGTGCCGCCGCCACAGGAAGCCACCGCCGACCTGCTTTGCTTCCCCTGAACCGCTGCCCTGGTTCTAGTGCCCCGCCTGTAGGCTGCCCTGCTGTCCAGCGCCACCTTCACCAGGCAGCCGTCGCCATCGTCGCCTCTGTGGCCGAAGCCCGCCACCGGTGAGCCTCCAAACCATGCCTCCTCCTCTGACCGTCGGCATCGTCGTCGCCGTCTTTGTCTCTGTCCACATCGGCGAGCCATCGGACGCCGCCTCCCTCCTCCTCTGCCTGTTGTTGTCATCGTCATCGTCTTCGATCCCCGCCACCGGTGAGCTCCAGACCTGCCACCATCTACTTCAAACCGGAGCCCGGCTTCCTCTCTTCGCTCCTCTGCTCCTATCGTTTGCCGCCGTCCTCGGTCGCCGTTGTCGCGATGACCATTGCCCGCTCCTTCCTAGCCTGCCACCGTCGTCCGCATCGCTGTGCTACCCCGGCACCGCCTCAGTCGTTCTGCTCTAGCCTGGCATCGCTGTTGTCATCTACACCGGCACCTCATCTTTTTCCCCTGTTTGTCGCTATCCCATCGCCGTTGGCTACCGCCGTCGATCGTCGTCATCGTCTCCTGAGCTCTCCCTGCCTCGGTCGCTGTCGTCGCACCGGCTGCCGCTCTCGCTCCGCGCCCTATCGCCGTCCAGCCATCCAGGTGCCACCCCTCCTCCTCTACCGTGCGCCGCCCCTCCACTGCCTCCCGAGTACGCCGTCGCCACTGCTCCTGCAAGCTGTCGCCGGTGGTCATCCTCGTCGCCAGAGTTGCCTCCTCCTTCCTCATCCTGTGCAGCGCCGTGGCACCATCGTCATCGTCTTCGCCGCGTCGCACCACCCCGGAGTTGCTACTCCTACCACCGAAGTCGTCGTGTCGTCAGGTCTCCTCTTTGCCTCGCCATGACTATGCCCCGTCATGCCAGCCGTTGCCTGACCCCCTCGGCTGAGCGCCATGGCGAGTTCACCTTTTCTCTGTGCCCCTGACAGGCCGGCCCCAAGACATCCCCATCCTCTGAGACAGCTGTGTAGACCTGTTGATAGTTTGCTCGATGTACGACAGATGGACCCGGTGCACAGTAGTCCGAGCCATCATGGCCATCTAACCCTTTTAATCAATCATAGCCATTCGATCTTCGTAGAAGCCCTGATCTAAATCCCAGCTATCCGATCTATTCCGATCAAATCTGAACCGTCGAATTTCAACAACTCAATTCAGATGCCACCTCAGCCCTAATTGCCATGGTGATATCCAGCTCATCGCCATCACGGACTCCTTTGCCCATATGGTATCCAGGTCACTTGTCTACTAAAGCCTCTCTCCTCTATCCCATAGACCGAGTCTACATAAGTCCAGTCACTGACAGTGGATCCCACGTGTCAGTTCCCTTTTTAAATATTCATTTTAATCCTAAAATCCAGAGAATATTCCAACAATATTCCTTTTCTAATTCTTTTTGGATTTATTCCGAATTCAATCTTCCAAAAGCCATATCTTTTCCATTTGAAGTCCGTTTCAACCCGTTATTCTTCCTAAATTTATCTGAAATCATAATTTATTTGCTTATGTATTTTTATGTATTGTTTATTTGGAGTTTCTTAGGGTTTTTCCCTATTTTGCGTGTTGTTACGTATATTGCCGTTTCGGAAGATCGTGGAGTCTGCGGAAGAGTTCGGAAGAGCAATTGAAGACTTTTGCGATTGCAAGGCAAGTCACACGACAATTTCCTTGAGCATGTTGATCCCGTTTGTGAAAGCTATTTTATTTTAATGTTATTGCATAAAATACTTTAGAATGACATTATTATGGGTAATTATTTAATAGCCAATATTCCTTGATATTTATGGCCATTTTGTTATTGTTATCTATGCCTTGATACCCTGGGTAATAACGATTTGCTTAGCCAATGCCTAGAAACTATAGTGTCATTATATGTGGGAAACTATTCATTCATTCTGAATAATTAATGGATACTGGCTATATTTTCACGACAGTGAGTCGTGGCTGGTTAATTAATTGTGTCAACTAAAATATGGATGAATGGTGGGTTGTGGGTACCAGGTTGGAATGTTGCTAGCGGTGCTCATGACAATTAAGGACCAGTTCGCGGACTACTTGTTGCGAAGCAATACTCAGGCTAACCACAAGCTAGTATGGGTAATGGTGGGAACCAAAGTGTAGTACGTTCAACCGGGGTCCACCATGGTGTGTTGTGGCTATGTCAATAAGACCACCATGGCTGCATCAATAAGTCCATGTCTTGGGCATTGGGCCGTCTCCCAGACTAGGTATCTGATCAATCCTACCGGAGACTGGTGGTCCAACGGGTGGCTCCCTTGTTGTGCAGGTTACATGGAGGGTCCTATCACAATTCCTTTCCGAGGTACCGTGGTGGTATCAAGGGGCACAGTGATGTGCTGTGGAGTTGTGTCTTGTGGATAAATTGGTACACCTCTGGCCAGAGTAAAACTATTCGAATAGCCATGCTCGCGGTTAATGAGCGGCCTAGCAATGTTTTCTGTGATTAGTCCCACACTACTCATTAATGGAAATAAATGATGGAACAGTGATAGCTCTTTTTTGGAGAAGTTATGGTTTGGGCCTGAACTGCGTTGGACCGTTGTTTAGACATGGATTTAATGCTGATAATAATTAAACTATATGGTTTTCAATGATTTTAAGTGTAAATGTTTTAAATGCTGTTTTATGCAAATAAGCCATATTATGCCTTTCCTTTGGTATCCTGTTGCATTACATTGTATTCCCTAGTGTGGCTTGTTGAGTAGGTGGGTGGTACTCAGTCTTGCATTATTGCAAATCTTTAGAGTGAAGCTTTGCGAGGAGGAGAAGTTTGGTGTTTGGCTTATACCCCAGTTGAGCTGCCTGTGGCTTGGAGCTGAAGCTACGCTAGTTGCCGTTCCGCTGCCGTTTTCTTCTGTGTGAGGACTAAGTGCCTCTGTTGTAAGTATTTATCGTTATTTCGTGTTGGTTATGTTTATCAAATTGTCGATTTGTGTACCTCGGCTGATTCCTGGACAATGATTTATTGCACAAATTAGCTTTGGAAATTCTGGTGAATTTCTGGGTGTGACACTACATCCAGTTGTGGTGTTATTCCTTTGATGGGTGGTGTTGATCAATGATCTTCCTGTGTTGTTCTCTGCCCTCAAGGGGCGCCCTGCCTCCCTTTATATACTAGGGGACAGGAGTACATGATAAGGATCCCAGTCGGATATGGCCAAGAGATTTCCTTTATAGATAGAAACTTATCCGACTAAGACTCTGTTTTCCTTATCGTACAAGGTAAGGCCTGCCGGATGCTATCTTATCTCTAATTACATGATTCGGCCCATCCTCTATCCGAGTGGCCCATATGTTGGTGGTGAGGTACCTGGGGCCCATGGCCTCCACAGTAGCCCCTGAGACCTTCATAGTTGAGTCACAGCTGATGCCGAGTGCTCATCCTCCACGGTGAAGATTGCCCAAGTGCAATGCTCCCGAGTACTCTTTGTCCGAGTGAGTCTTCTTCCCGAGTCCTGCTTCATGTCAGCTGGTAGCGAGGCTATGAAGGGCTTCATGTAGATATATGAATAGTGTGCGCTGAATAGGCGCACCTATTAGGTGTAGCCCCCGACTTTGTGCTTAATTGTGAAGACAATTAAACATAAAGTCAAAGATCTTTAACCTGGAAGTCTTTCCTGAGTAGATTACTACTAGTATATGAGACTCTTCGGTATCATGTCAACCGGAATATGATTTATAGTCTTACCGAGTAAGGAACTACTCGTATGTAGGACTCTTCGACTTCATGTCAGTCAGAATGTGTGTTTATAGTCTTACCGAGTAGGATGCTACTCGTATATGGGACTCTTCAGCGTCATGTTAGCTGGAAAAGGGGGGTTTATAGTCTTTCCCGAGTGGCATCCCACCCAGAAGTTAGACTCCTCCGCGTCATGTCAGCGGGAATAAGAAATTTATAGTCTCTCCCGAGTAGTGCACTACTCGAAAGTTAGACTCTTCAGCGTCATATCAGCTGGAATGATGTTGCTCATGGCAACTGATGGCCACGCATGTAGGCCGAGTACCACTTTTATGAAAATAAATCCACAGTATGGTCAGGTGTACTTGAGAAAGATACCTGCATCCCCAATTTTAATAAAGACCAACTTGTGATCCTTGTAAGGATATATCCTCGAGACTTGGTGGATAAAACAGATACCCAAACATATATGTTTAGCAATAAGGCTCTTATGAAGCATATCCGTTTACCTCATCGGCTCCTGTTCGTAGCACCAGCGCTATAATTTCAACTCAGCCTGCGAGCAGCCCACATGGAGCATGCTACTGTAGGAACTCATATCTTGGTGGCCCAGTGCTGACTGTGTAGGCCCAAGCCCATTTAGTTGGCATCGGCTCTATAAAAGGCAGGGAGAGAGAAAAAGATTCCTTTATCTTCCCCAAATCTGCCAATCGCTTCGTCTTCCATCTCCGCGCCCAAATTTCGCCTTTTGCTTGGCTAGGGTTAGCTACTGCTGCTGTTCCCTGCTCGAACTCGGGCGATTTCAGTCCGCTTCGTCTGTTCCAAGCCCCCAATTCACTTTCCCCCCAAATCTTTCCGCTCCCAACCATGCCGAAAGCTTCGGATCTTGCGGGTGTGCCAGGGAATGCCTGGCCGACTTCGGATTGCGGCTCAGTGAAACTGAGGCTGCTGGAGAGTCAATTGAAGTTGCCCAGTCAGGAGGTGATCCGTTGGCGGCCGGCTAAGGGTGAGTCGGTCCCAAATCCCCAATATGGTGAAATAGTAGTTTTTGCCTCTTTTTTCGATCGGGGTTTGTGCCTTCCCTCTTCTGATTTCTTCCGCCGCGTCCTTGACTTCTATGGGCTGGAGTTGGTGAATTTGAATCCCAACTCGATTCTTCAAATCTCCATATTTGTCACTCTCTGCGAGTGGTTTTTGGGTATGAAACCCCATTTTAATTTCTTCAGGCATCTGTTCCACATCAAACCCTAGCCCTCCAAAAATAATATCAATGTGATTGGGGGGGCCGGTCTCCAGTTGAGGAGTGATGGGAAGAAAACATATCTTGATCTTCCCTTGAAGTCTTCCTTGAAAGGCTGGCACAAGGAGTGGTTCTATTGCGCAGATCTGGCTCCCTCCTTGTGTCCATTCACCGGCTTGCCGCCGGTAGTTTTACCAAGTTGGTCGGCAGATCCAACCTATGAGGAGATGGGGCAAGTGCACCAATTGTTGGGGAAATTAGATGACCTCAAGAAAGCTGGCCTGACTGGACCTTGGGTGGCTCATCGCTTCTTGACTCGGCGCATCTAGCCACTGAAGCTGAGGAGCGCATTTGGCTGGGCTTTTAAGGGCAAAAATGATCCTGACCAAGTGAGCAACGAGTCGGTTAACAAGCGCACAGTGACCGAGACCCTGTTCGATTACTTCTCCAAAGGGGTGATCGCGACCGAAGACAATAATCACCGGGTCACGGCCTATAGCTTCATTCGGCCCCGTACCAAGGTAATCTTTAACCTTCTTCTGTGACGAACGCCTATGGGCCTGTATGTATGATTGCCCGGCATTGTGTGATGTATTTTGTGGATTCTTCTGTAGTGGTGCGAGGAGTTTGATGAGGACTCGCGCCTGTTGTCAGCCGTCAAATCAAAGAAGAGGCCGAGGAGCCCCTCTGCTGCCCAACCCGACTCCAAGAGAACGGGGAAGAAGCCTATTCTGTATCAGGGCAAGGGGGCCATGACGCCACGTGTCGTGGCAGGAAGCTTGAAGATAAAGGACACCGTCGCCGTGGCGCCCAGGCGATCAAGTCCCAGGTTGCGACTTGTACGGCCGAGCTCGACATTGCCAAGCCCGGCAAAAGCACCGCCGAGTGCACGCTCCGAGCGGGATCCGCCAAGCACGCGGGTGCCCGAGTCGGCTATGCCCCCAACGGGACTGCCTCCAGCTGCCATGTCTCCACCGACTGATTCGCTAGCCGGGCCGACAACCGGAGGTAGCACTCCACTAGGACCCGGATCGCCCGGCAGGAAGCTGAAGTTCTCCAAGAGGTATGCCGCTCCGGATCTTCTGAGATTCTTGTCTGTTGCAATGGTACTTTGATGTCTATCTTGTGATGCAGGAAGCGTGCCGACATCGATCTCAAGGAGACTGCTCCGACAGCTCCCCTTGAAGAGCCCACCCCAGCCGAGTCGGCACCCTCAAGCACACCCACTGAGCCGGAGGCCAGCCCAGTCACGGAGACTGAGGTGGTCCCGACTGCGAGGCCGCAGTTGCCGCCCGACAAAGAGGCAGTTACTGAGGCTGCTGCCCCAGCCCCTGAGTCGCCGCCTGCTACAGAGGTCGTTGCTGGAGCCCCCGAGTTGATTCCCGAGGCCGCGGGGGACGCCGGCGTGGGGGCCAGGACCCTCTCGCCGTCGTGGTCATCGTCGTCGTCGCTGCCGCCGGAGATCTCGAACCTTCCTCGGATTGAAGCTCCTCCGCGTAGGCTCCCTCGGACGTTCACCTGGACGGCGCCCGATGGAACCGTGAAGAGTTTCAGGCTTGATGAGGCCACAGTGAGAAGGGAATGCGAAAGCTTGCTCCGCGCCGCCATCACCGAATCCCAGGGAGTCAGGGTATAATTCTTGTGGCAGAGTCGTGGTGGTCTTCTTGTTTTGACGTTTGACTCCACTCTTGGCTTATCCTTTCCTTGAGCAGAAACTTGTCGATCGCAATGAGGAGATGACCGAGATCTTGGTCGAAATGGCCCCCCACCTCACGGAATTAGAGCAGCTCCGGGTGTTGAAGGCCGAGATGGAGGAGCGCCACACGGGGAGGGAAGCTTGGCTGAAGGATGCCGCCACCCAGCTCAGGGATGAAAATTGGGCCCAAGCCGTGAAGATTAGAGGTAAGTCCCCCGAATGCGTCTTCCCAACTGAATTCTTGATGTATTTCTCTAGCCGCGTTGTTCTCGACTGCCCAGTTGTGTCTTGGCCGCACGGTCGAGTTCTTGACTAATCTGTCGTGCAGCCCTTGAAGCCGAGTTAAAGACCCGAACAGAGGGGGAAGCCCAGCTGAAGGAGGCCGAAGAAGCCAAGGCCGAGCTTGAGAAGTTCAAGGCCGACCTGACAGAGGCCAACGCCGAGCTCGAGCAGGAAAAGGCCGAGTTAAAAGAGGCCACCATCAAGCTCGGCGAAGAAAAAGCCGAACTGGAGAAAACTGTAGCCAAGTGGGAGGCCGACTACGAAAGTAAGTCCCCGACCTGACCATGATCTTAACCAATCCATTAGTTATTCCATCTACAACCGAGCCTAACAAGTTTACTTGCCGGTGGACCCGGACAGACATGAGAGCCAATGTCCAGGTCCAATATCGATTTTACAAAGAGGAGATGAGAGTCATCAGGGAGTCACGGGAAGCCCTCGTCGGGTCCGTGAAAGGGCTCCTTGACCTGATAGATCCCAGCCCTGTGGGAACTAGTTGCAGCAGGATCCCCCAAATAGAGGCACGTCTTGAGGATGCATCGAGTGCCTTGAAGAAGTACTCGGATGAGCATGTCATTGCCGGCGTGGCCCAAACCCTGGTGATGACCAAATCCATCTACCCGAGGGTAAACATTGAAGCCAATGGGGAGGGGTTTGCCGAGGAGACGATGCCCGAGGAGGCGCTGGAGCTGATTGCCCGGGCGAAGCCGACTGCTGAGATAATTGCCCGAGACCTGGGTCTGTAGGGGCAACATATTATGTGGTCGGTATGTATAACTTTTGTGGAAAATGTGTGTAAATATACGTGCACTGCCGCCAAGCTTATCACTCAGTCGTCATTACTTTACTTGACCGTGTAGTCTACGCTGAGTTAGTTTGTCAGAACTTAATAAAATCGTTCAATGTAAGGAGCTGTACTCGGGCAAACGCGACAATCGTAGTAAGGCTTCATAACTGGAGTAGGATAAGCTCATATATTATTGACAGAATACATATATACATGCAGCCCCCGACTCACTACTTGGTTGATGCAAGCGGCGTAGTGAGTCAGAAAACTATACACATGATAAATTATAAAACTCAGGTATAGAAAGGACATAGCTGATCTATGTTCCATGAGTTGCTGATGAGAACACTGTCTTTGGTCTTCAGTCGGTAGGCGCTTGGCCGCGTGACCTCGGCTATAATGAACGGCCCTTCCCAGATTGGGGATAATTTGTGCCTGTCTTTGGTGGTTTGTATTTTCCTCAAGACGAGATCCCCAACCAAAAAGGCGCGGCCACGGACATTGCGATTGTGGTAGCGACGTAGGCCTTGAAGATACCTTGCCGACTGGATTGTTGCAATGTCCCTTTCTTCCAACTGATCTAGCTCGACCAGTCGGGTATTATTTGAGATGTCTTCTGAGTAAGCCCGGACTCGTGGAGAGCCGAACTGTAACTCTGTCGGTAGCATAGCCTCGGCACCGTAGACCAGGAAGAAAGGGGATTGCCCTATTGCCCAACTAACCATGGTTCTGAGAGACCAAAGAATAGATGGGAGTTCATGTACCCACCGGCCCGCATATGGTTGTAGTCGGTCGAATATCCTGGCCTTGATGCCTTGTAAGACCATACCGTTGGCTCGTTCGACCTGGCCGTTGCTCCGCGGGTGTGCCACGGATGCATAGCAGATCTTGATGCTGAAATCTTTGCAGAAGTCTTGGAATACTGTTAACGCCAAAATTTGGTACGGATCTTTATTGGATTCGGTTAAGGAAAAATCATGGTTAACTGGCGGGAATTAAATCCAGAAGAAGCCGAATTCAAGAAGGAATCGTGGAGACCATAGAGAGGCAGTTAGTATCTTATCTATAAATTAGGTAGAGATAATAATTTGTTAGGAAACCTGATCTCATGCTCGATCGGGACTTGTTGTTTTTTTTTTATAATTAGGAAATTCCTGTTTTGCATCTGATCAGGACTGTATCAACTCGGGGTATAAATACGTATGCCCGGGCACCATGTAAAATATCAAACAGATCAATACAAACTTCGGCGCATCGCCACCCTATTCAACAGGTTCTTGCTTCTCGAGCCGAGCTGCATCGGTTAAGTTCGACCTCCTGTGAGAGGGTAAGTGTCGTTACCCCGACTACCGTATCAGCTAGGACTTCCTCGGTTAGGTCCGATATTCTAGTCGGCCTATGGTAGTCGGCTTACCACGATATATCTGTTCTGTCTACGGCTGCATCAGTTAGGTTTGATCTCATAGGCCGAGTAGATATATCACATCACGTGTGCATAGGCTTATTGGCTTACTGGGTGTAACTTATCATCAGTTTGTGCTGCATCGGTTAGGTCCGACCTACTAAACTGCGTGATAAATTATTCCTGCTAGGCTGATCGGTCTTATGCAAGCGTTTTATCAGGATGTATAGCTGATAAGTTATCATATTTTACATCACGATTGCATTAGATCTATCGGCCCATCGAGGTTCTATTATCATCATCAGTCTATGCTGCAACGGTTAGGTCCAATCTATTAGACTGGTGATAATAATTCTATCCTTATTGAGCCGATGGATGTTTATGCAATGTTCTATTGGAGTGCTTAGCCGATAGGTTATCTTTTGCTAATTAAAGCTGATTACATTGTTCAACACGTTTTTGGCACGCCTACGAACCTCAAGATTTAGGACCTGCACTAGAGTTAAGCAAATCTCCTAGGCCTTCGCGTGTCTCTAGGCGCCAAACCATATCATTGACTCGTTCTCGACGCTGCCGGTGATTTTCGGCGTCAACAAATACGCCACCCGTGAACTGAGTGCCGTTGTCGGTGATTATGCGGTTAGGAACCCCGAATCTGTATAGTATATTCATGATGAAGTCCTTTGCTCGTGCCACTGTTATAGTTGCAACGGGTTTGGCCTCAATCCACTTGGTGAACTTGTCAACTGTGACGAATAGATGTGTAAACCCTCCTGGCGCTTTCTTGAAAGGCCCGACCATGTCGAGCCCCCATACTGTGAATGGCCAAGAAATAGGGATAGTTTGGAGTTCCTGGGCTGGGAGATTTGTTTGTCTTGCGTAGAACTGACAACCCTCGCACTTGCAAACAATATCCTTGGTGTCTGTTACTGCTGTGGGCTAGAAAAATCCCTGCTGGTAAGCCTTTCCGACTAACGTCCTGGATGCGACATGGTTGCCACATATGCCCGAGTGGATCGATTGCAGGATCTGCTTACCCTCCTCGGTTGTGACGCAACGCATGAGGACACCGGATGCGCTCCTTCGGTACAGGTCTTCTCCGACTAGTAGGAAGCTTTTGCTTTGACGCTTGATTTGCTCGGCTTGACTACGATCTTCTAGGAGTTCGTCATCTAGGAGAAATTTGACAACAGGAGTCCACCAGTCTTGACATATGTGCAGCACCTCGTCTGTAGCCAGGGTAGGTTCGCCTCCTGACTGCTCCGGCGCCAGTTTCTTCTTGACTGATGGCTCCATGAGTTGCTCGACAAATATTCCAGTCGGAACCGCTTCTCGCTTGGATCCCATATTTGCCAGCTCGTCTGCCGCGTCATTGTATTGATGCAAGACATGTGTTATTTCCAGCCCGTCGAACTTGTTTTCCAGCTTGCGGACCTCCTAACAGTATGCCGCCATGGTATCATTGAGACAAGTCCAGCCTTTCATGACTTGGTTCACCACGAGTTGAGAATCCCCGTGCACAACCAGTCGATGTATGCCAAGTGATATAGCGATCCGGAGCCTGTGGATAAGTGCCTCGTACTCGGCGACGTTGTGGGAAGCCGGGAAGTGGATTTGGAGAACGTACTTGAGTTTTTCGCCGGTGGGGGATGTCAATATGACTCCAGCCCCGGCGTCGCTGATCCATAGAGAACCGTCGAAGTACATTGTCCAGTACTCTAGCTTCGCTGTTGATGTAGGCAGTTGAACTTCTATGCACTCGGCCATGAAGTCGGCTAGAGCTTGTCATTTAATTCCTGTCCGTGGCTAAAAGGTGATATCGAACGCCATCAACTCGAGTGCCCATTTAGCGATTCGGCCGGTGGCCTCGCGATTATGAAGGACATCCCCGAGTGGAAACGATGTGACCACCGTGACTTGATGTGCTTGAAAATAATGCACCAGCTTCCGGACTGTCATGAGTAGGCCATATAACAGCTTCTGGACCTGCAGGTATCTCGTCTTTGAGTCGGCAAGCACCTCGCTGACAAAGTAAACTGGCTGTTGTATTTTCTAGATATGACCCTGTTCGGATCGCTCGACCACCAGTACCGTGCTGACTACCTGAGCGGTTGCTGCCATATATAGCATTAGTGGTTCTTGGGGCATAGGTGACGCCAACATGGGAGGTGATGTGAGGAATTGTTTGAAGTCTTCGAAGGCTTGTTGGGCGTCCGGAGTCCATTGGAAATTGTCCACCTTTTTGAGTAGCTTGAAGAAGGGCATACCCTGTTCGCCCAGTCGGGAAATAAATCGGTTGAGTGCCGCCATGCAGCCTGTCAGCTTCTGGACGTCCTTCTGGTTAGTCGGGGGAGCCAAGTTCATTATGGCGTTGACTTTCTCCGGGTTTGCCTTGATGCCATGATGCAAGACGATGAAGCCGAGTAACTTGCCGGATGGCACTCCGAAGGCGCATTTTTTCGGGTTCAACTTCATCTTGAATCGTCGAAGATTTTGGAAGGTTTCTTCCAGGTCAACGATGAGGTCTTCTTTGGACTTGGTCTTGACACCACGTCGTTGACGTAGGCTTCCACGTTGCACCCGATCTGAGTGTGCAAACACCGCTGAATTGCCCGTTGATAGGTTGCTCCAGCATTCTTCAAACTGAACGGCATAGTGATGTAGCAGTATGCTCCAAACGGCATGATGAAAGATGTCTTTAAGCAGTCTTCCTCCCTCAGGCTGATTTGATGGTATCCCGAGTAGCAGTCAAGAAAGCTGAGTAGGTAGCACCTGGCCGTGGAATCTACCACCTGATCTATCCTGGGAAGACCAAATGGGTCCTTGGGGCATGCCTTGTTGAGATCGGTGTAGTCGACGCACATGCGCCATTTACCGTTTTTCTTCCGGACCAGAACTGGGTTTGCCAGCCAATCCAGGTGATAGACCTTCTTGATGAACCCGGCTGCGAGGAGCTTGGTAATCTCCTCCCAAATAGCATCCTTGCGGTCTTGAGCGAAGCGCCGCAGCCGTTGCTTGACTGGCTTGGCGTCTGTCTTCACATTTAGGGCCTGCTCGATCACCTCCCTTGGTACGCCCGGGATGTCGGACGGTTTCCATGTGAAGATATCTTTATTGGCTTGTAGGAAGGTGACGAGCGCATCTTCCTATTTGGGGTCGAGTCGGGTCCCGACTAGAGCAGTCTTGGAGGGGTCAGAAGGGTCCAGGGGGATCTTCTTCGTGTTAGAGTCCGCTAAAATTCCCGACTTCGCTGCCTTTTTCACCGGAACCTAATCTTGCTTGACTTTAGTTGTGACGGCTTGCCGAATGCTATTGCGCCCGACTGCCGCCTCTTGTGATTGAGCCAGTTCGCAGCTCTCCTTGTCACAGGTGAAGGCTTGCTTAACGTCGCTGCGGAGGGAGAGGACTCCTGCTGGCCCGGGCATCTTGAGCACCATATATGTGTAGTGTGGTATCGCCATGAATTTGGTGAGTGCCAGTTGTCCGAGTATCGTGTGGTACGCGGTCTCAAAGTCAACAACCTCGAAGCAGACGTTTTCCGTGCGGAAGTTATCCCGAGTGCCGAAGGTTACTGGCAATGTGATCTGCCCGAGTGGAGTTGATGACAGGCCAGGAATTGTCCCGTGGAAGAGCGCAGTGCTCGGCCGTAGCTCCGAACGAGGAATATTCATCTCGTCCAAAGTCTTGGCGAACAAGATGTTAAGTGTACTGCCTCTGTCAATGAGGGTTTTCTTCAGCCTGATATTTCTGACGACCGGGTCTAGGACGAGTGGATAACGTCCCGGGTGATCTGCGTGATTGAAGGTAATGGCCATCTCTGACCAGCGCAGGTACTAGGGGGTGTCTGTCGTAGAGACCGTGTTGATGTGGCGTGCTGATAGCTTCTGTTTGCGCTTGGACTCGTACGCGGACGGCCCTCCGAAGATATGGTTGAGCTCGGCCTGTGGATCTTGGAAATCATCGGCCGGACCCTGATCTGGCTTTTCTTTGTCCTTGTCGGCGCCAGATGATGAATCCTACTCGGAGGCAAACTTCTTAAGCATGTAGCAATCTTTGGCCGCATGCTTGCCCTTGGGGTGGATGGGGCATGGCCCGCTCATGACTTTCTGGTAGTCGTTATTCCGCAGGGGCTGCGACCGAGTGCGCTCCATGTTGGCCACCTCGTTGTCCGACTTTCGCTTGCGGCTGCCAGACTTGTTTTGAGATGGCTCATTGTCGGCTTTCGTCTTCTGGTCTTTCTGTCGGGACTCCTTCTTCTTGTTGAGGGCCTCTGCGACCGCTTCAGCCGAGTTGGCGTATTTGTTGGCCATGTCAAAAAGAGCTCGGACAGTGGGTGGTGGCTTTCGAGTGAACTTCGTGATGAACGGGGCGTCCTTTACTCCCTTGCGGAAGGCGGCGATGACAGCCTCGTCGCGGATCGTCGGGATCTTGTTGCGCTTCTCGGAGAACCTCTTGATAAAATCACGTAGAGACTCATTCTTCTTTTGGTGTAGTTGATACAGATCGTGCTCAGAAGATGGCCTCTCGTAGGTCCCTTGGAAGTTGGCGATGAACCGATCCCTGAGTTCTCCCCAGGAAGCGATCGACCGCCTCGGGAGCCCAGTCAGCCATGTCCTCGCTGAGTCGGCTAGCGCGACTGGGAGGCAGTTGGCCATGGCTTTGTTGTCGCCCCTAGCAGCTCAAACTGCTAGGGTATATACGGTGAGCCAGGACTCAGGATTTGTTTTGCCGTCATATTTTTCAATCCTTGTGGGTTTAAAACCAGTCGGCCAGTGGACGTCTTGTAGCTCCCGAGTGAAAGCTGGAATGCCTTCGTCTTCGTGAGGGCTCGGGCTTTGACCACGGCGGTTGAACCACTTGTGATGGAGACCGAAGCGCTCGTTTTCATCCTCCAGTCAACGGCGCTCATCTTCGTGTCGTTCGTGGCGCCGGGCATTGATAGTGTGGTGAAGGTCATGTTGTAGGCGCTCTCGGAGGTCTTGATTAGGTCGGCGATCATACTGGAGACGCCACCGGTTGTCATTGCTGAGTGTGGTTTGCCTAGACTCCTCGCGTGGCCGACTTGAGCCGGCCGCCTGACGCCGTGCAGACGTGGATGAGCCTGCTACTAGAGATCCCGACCGGTTAATCGGTACTACAGTGTCGCCCGACTGCTGTTGATGTTGTTGGCAGGCAGCAGCTGTGATCATCGCCTTGATCTTAGCGATAGTTCGGGTGGCGTGGTGATTAGGCCCAAGCTGAAGCATGTCCAGCAAGGTTGCGGCGGCCACAACATTCTGTTGTGGCGTGACGAAAACGTCGTGATCGCTGACTTTGGTCTGGAGAATCTGCTGCTGAGCTGCTCGCCCAGCCTTACGTAGCTCGTCATTGCGAGCCTCGCTGTCAGCCTCCTCCTGCTGTCGCAGTTGGCGTGCCTCCTCTTGTTGCTCTTCTTGTAGTCGGCGCACCTCGGATGGTGGTGTTGAAGCCATGAAGATCTCACATGGAAGGAAGAGACTCGCCAGACTGGAGTCCGAACTAGCGTTTGAACCATTATCCAACTTGGAGTCAGACTCCAAGTAGTTTATCGGAGTGAGAACGACCCCAACCTCTCTAGATCCAATCTGAAACAGCACTTGGCCGTGTCCAAACTGAATCGCAGGAGATCGGGTCTGTGGTGCGGGATGTAGATCCGCAGCGTCACCGAGTCCGTGTGGGAGATTGACGATCTCTCCCCTTCTCGGCCCAACCCGAGCTGGCTCAAGACCTAGCGCAAGTCGGACACCGAAGGAGAGAGTTGTCCCCATACTCAGCGAAGTAAAAGACTGCCGGAGTAGATCGTTGAAGGAGATCACGATGTCCTGTGGGCCAACTGGTGCAACGTCGGCTGATTCCTTGGTCAGCTAGATTGGATCTGCTTCGGCCAAGGTGAGGTTGCTGATCTGGTCGGCAATGAAATCGAGGCTTCCAAATAAGATGATGTCTCCAGGAGAGAACTTGTCGCCGTCGATCTTGGTTGCTGGTTTCATCGAGCTTGCAGATGTGAAACTCGCCGGAGCCCCTACCTAGCGTGCCAGCTGTCGATGTTTTACACCGGCAATACAATTATAGGACTAGAGATTTTATACCGGTTCAGACCCTCGATGTGAGGTAATACCCTACATCAAGTTGTGGTGTTATTCCTCTGATGGGTGGTGTTGATCAATGATCTTCCCATATTGTTCTCTGCCCTCAAGGGGCGCCCTGCCTCCCTTTATATACTAGGGGACAGGGGTACATGATAAGGATCCCAGCCGGATACGGCCAAGGGATTTCCTTTAGAGATAGAAACTTATCCGACTAAGACTCTGTTTTCCTTATCGTACAAGGTAAGGCCTGTCGGGTGCTATCTTATCTCTAATTACATGATTCGGCCCATCCTCTATCCGAGTGGCCCATATGTTGGTGGTGAAGTACCCGAGGCCCATGGCCTCCACAACCATTTTCATTATTTTCCAAATTTTATATAAATGGGTCCACATGTAAGTGAGTGACATCTTGCATTTAAACCTTTTGGTTTCTAGGAAACCAACCCGCACTACCCTCGTGTTCAAATTATTTCAGTTAGGAGTCCTATAGTTTAATTGCAATTACATATAGCTCCTAGGTCACATGCCATACACAGGGAGTCTTATGAATCAGTACCCGGAGTTTTCAAAATTCTAGCTTTTAGGTCCTCGCAAGCTGGCTGGAGTGGCCGGCGAGGTTGACGATGATCTAGGTGGCAAACGGAGGCTCGACTGGGGTCATGACCAAAAGAGAAGTTCGAGAGGACTTCCTTGCACACCCAACAGTGGCAGCGGCGCCCCGGGGGTGACCGGAGCTGCGCCCAGTGGTGGAAACGGTTGGGTTGCAAGTGTATATGGAGTTAAAAGCTTGATTTGGCTAAAATGATGCATGAGGGAGTACCTAATGGACATGCTGAAGCTCAACGTGAGGTTGGGGAAAGCGCAGAAGCAGCGGCGAAGGCGGAATGATGGCAAACTTTCTCGGTGGCGAAGGAAATTTCCGGTCTCATGTCGGTGGCTTGATCTCGCGTTCACGACTCGAAAGGAGGTGGGACCTTTTGGGTTTTGCAGGCGGTAAGAAGGTGATGTCAGTGGCGTGAGGGCTCGGCATGCGGTGGTCCAGAGTGGGCGGCACGGCGGCGCCTCAGGACTGAGGAAGAAGACGACGGCGATGCGACGACTCCGACCTGCAAGGAATAGGGCACAAATAGTATAGGATGTTAGGCATGGTATGTGGATCACGTTCCTAGGCATGGTTTGCAGCGAAGCTCACCAGAGCGAGGGTGGTGGCTATCGAACACCTATTTGCACCGGTGATGACGGTGACGTTTCCAGCGATTCCGAGGTGGTTTTCCTCGGTTTCTCCTAGGAACACGATGAGGGAGAGAAGGAGGAAGTGTTGACGAAATTGGAGCTCAAATGATGGAGTTTGGTTCGATGGTGGGTGATCTAGGTGTGTCCTCACGATGCCGACGAGTGGAGGCCGCGTGGCACACGTTCCAGAGCGGTGGGTGAGCTAGGGCGGTGTCTCCGGCCGGTAGGTAGGTCTAGGAAGTCTGTGGATCCCACATGGCAGTGTGGAGAATTGTGCTAGCTTGCTCTCTTGCATCAACTTTTTCACCATTCTACAAGAGATTTCTGGGGTCGGAAAAATTCATGTGTGGAGATGAATATATGTTCTACCAACCTACCAAGTTTGAAGGCTAGGGGCCTCATACTTTTATTGTGCAAAACAGATGAAATAGGCTTGGTTACACAGTTTTCTGCAGTCTCTTTTTATTCCCTAGGGCTTTGCTCTTATCATTTTATGTGGCTTCCTTGAGAACTAAATTTGGCCAAATTTTCTGGTTGTGAGGAACATCAAGGAACACATTTTGGTAAAACGGCACAGCCTGAATAGTCTTGATTTTTAGTTGGTGAATTTAAGAAGTAAGCCAATTTATTTTAGCTAGCTTCCTAGTTTTGCCAATTTGAAAGATTTTATTGAAGTACTTATCGAAATGATAAAATCATGTAAAATTTATAGTAGACTAAATGTCACGCCCTGATTTTTCCTCAGGGTTTAAAAAATTATTAAATAAATGATTTCTAGAAATTATATGAACTTGCAATGCATTTAACAAGTGAACATAAATTTTCCTTTAATAAATTCTGCATGCAGGAATTTTTCTTAATTTCTTCTTGTCTTGAAATACTCTCTGGAATTTTCTGTGAATTTTCAGACCTCAATATCTAGTTTTAATAAAACGAAGTTCATTTCAGTATTTATTTAAAGTGGAAAACTAATTAAAAATCCTCCTTCCTCGGCTTGGGCCAAATTCCAGCCGGCTCGTTCCTCCTCCTTCTCCCGCCGGGCTGGCCCATCCCTCCTCTTGGTTTGGGCTGAGTCCGGCCCGTCCCTCTGCTCCTCCTCCTCTTTCCCGGCCCATCTCCCTCTGTCCGCACTTGCCCACCAGCCGAGCCGGCCTAGCTTGCCTGGCCTTCCCCTTTCCCTTTCCCTCTCGTGGCCCACCCACGCTAGCCTGCTTCCACCTCGGCCCGCTCGACCTCTGGCGTAGCTTCGTGGCCGCTCACCCGCCGCGCCCTCTCTCTGATAGGTAGGACCGGGTGCCCACCCGTCGAAGCCATCTTCAACCTCTAGCCACCAACCTTGACGCTGCATCGCCCCACGTCGCCGCGGTTTCCGGAGTCCTCCCTTCCTTGCAATCATCTCCAACCGCACGAACCTAGTCGCCGCCCACTCTCCGCCTTTTTCCCCAAATTTTCTAGCGTGGTGAAGCTCCACACCGTGCCTTCCTCTCTCCAACGACACCTGCCCATTCTGCCAGCTTGTGCCACCTCCCCTCGGCCTCAAACCGCCACCCCGAGGCCATAAAGAGCTCCCCCGTGCTCCCCTCATCATTTTCCCTCCTCCTCCCACGCTTCCCAAGCTCTCTAACCCCCTCTCCACCACGGAATCCTAGCGCCGCCACCATCTCTTGCCTCCGGCCACCACCCATCACCAATTTAGCCCACGCCAAGATCTGTCGTCGCCACCCCGTGCTTCGCCGCTTCGTGGGGAGTCCTAGCTGCCCTCTCCTCATGGCCGTAGCCGCCAGAGACCTCTTTCCCTCATGAACCCGAAGCCGCCGCCACGTGCGACACATCAGGTCGGCTGCCGCCGTCGATTTGGGTTCCGCCAGTCGCCGCTGACCCCTCCGTACCCTCGCGTGTGCTCGGAGACGCTCGGCCGCCTCTCCTTCACCCTTGAGCGCCGCGGGAACACTGACCTCACCCTGACCCCAAAGCACGCCGTCGCCAAGACCTTGTTGCCGGCCATCTCTCTCACCGTTTCACCACCGCACCTACACAGTGAGACTCCGTTCTCTCTTCCCTACCCTCTAGTGGCACTCGCAACGACCGCCATTGCTCTGTTGGCCGTTGCCGGTGACCATATGGCATGGGTGCCGTCTCCTCTTGCCGGCGGGCTAGTGAGCTGACATGGCTCCGCCGTGGCCGCCATGTCAGTGCCACCTCCGCCCTCCCATCCACGTGGCCATGCTGCCCGTTCTACCTAGGCCGTTGATCCAATCTCCACACCCCGATCCCGAACATCCATTTTCCTTGATTCAATCCCTGCCGTCCAATTTGGATCGGGTGAATCCCGACCGTCCATCAGCCCAAAGCCCTCCTCAGCCGTCCAATTGCGGTCGGCCGATCTTGACCGCCTATCGCCGTAGACTGTCCCCATGGTCTTGGTCCACGGTGGACCGGCTCCCCTTTTCTCACTGACGCGTGGGCCTCGCCTGTCAGTGGCGTCCTCCTCTCTCCTCTCACTGACATGTGGGCCCCGCATGTCAGTAGCATTCCCTCTTTCTCTCTTGAGGGCTTACACAGTAATTCCCCCTTTTCTTCTCAAAAATAATTTAATATGACGCCATAAATCGATTTAGGTTTTCTATTTAGTTTAAAAATCAGTTAAAACTTTTAAAATTTATAACTAATTCATATGAACTCCAAATTGGACCATTCAACTCTCAAAATTCATCTAAAATTGAGCTCTACATGTTTGTTTACTTTTCATGTACTATTTACTTGTCTTTTATTAAGATTTTTCCTCATGTTGCATGCCAGCACTTTGGAATCCGATATTTCGGAGGATCGCGACTTCATGGATTTTGCTCAGAAGATTATTTGAAGAAGCAAGGCAAGTCACATATTTATCCTTGAGCATGTTGAACCTACCTTGTGAAATATTTTAAGATTTATAAATAATTTGCATGTTTTGCTAATTACATGGAATGTGGGACTACCTATCTGCTTGCTTAAGACCCTCTTTATTTCTTATCCACTCCTTGATAACTTTGGGTGATAATTTGACTAGCTTATGTCTCATTCGATGACTTAGCTAGAGATAGGACATGCTTAGGCATGCTTAGTACCACTAGATAACTTATGGGATAATCACATTATACTCTATATCTGATAATCTGTTGAGCCACGAGCTCGAGATGTTTGACCATGGTAATTGGTCGTAACTAATCAACTAAAATTTGACCCATGGCACTTAAGGACCGGTTCACGGGACCCCCTTGAGCAGAATCCTGTACTTACCACAAGCCAGCATGGGCAACGGCTGGGTTTGTAGTGTAGCTCTTCCCCTCCTAGGCACTGTTTGGTGAGGATGGGTGTGATGGAGTTGGGTCGGCTCTACTGTCGGGTTGATCGGCTTCCAGATCCATCATGGCGCAAGGGGGGTAGCCTGACCGATACGGTGTGCCCTATCGGCAGGTGTAGCCTCAACGTGGTGTGGATGGTTGGGGAGGAGATGCATGAAGGGTCCTGTCACAGTCCCTTTCCGAGGTATCGTGGTGGCATACCGGTGCATGGAAACGTGCCGTGGGTCTATGTCTTGTGGGCAAAGTTGAACACCTCTGGCCAGAGTAAATCTATTCGAATAGCCATACCCACGGTTATGGGCGATTAGTCAAGACTCACCATGATTAGTCTCAACCTTAATTAATAAACTTGACATAATGGAACTGGTATAGTTCAGGAGGTGGGTTGGACCTATTCAACGTGGTGTAACGTTGTTCAGTGGAGATTAATCTTGACTTAATTAATGAACTGTTTTACTATTTTAAATGTAAATCTTTTCAACTGCCTTTATGCAAATGAGCCACTAGCCTCTCTTTGCAATCCCGTGCATGAATGCATCATTGGTGTGGCTTGCTGAGTACGGTGGGTGGTACTCAGTCTTGCTATATCCCCCTTTTCAGAAGTGAAGACTTTTGGTGTTGAAATCAAGTTTAGAAGACCTTGCCTTATACCCCAGTTGAGCTTGCCTGTGGAGTGGAGCTGATGCTTCGCTAGAATCTCTTTTCCGCTGCTGTTTTCTTCCATGTGAGGACTAAGTGCCTCTTTTGTAAGTATTTACGCTTTATTTACGTTGGATTTGTTTATTGATTTGTCATTTTACGTACCCTGGCTTGATTCCTAGACAGGGATTTTAATACACAAAATAATTTGGAAATTGGCTAAATTTCTAGGTGTGACAAGTTGGTACCAGAGCCATCTTGATTGTAGGTTGAGCCAAATGGTCAAACCCTAAGGACACCTTTTCCGAAAACCTTATTTGTGAAAATATCTCATCTCGCCTTCGGAAGTTGTTTGCAAAAATTTTTACAAGCCTCTCAGTCCTGACTTTAATGTCGTTCCATGTTGGAGTCCCATCAAGCTTCAAAGCTTCACAATGGAAAACGAAAATCTATGGCTGAAGTCGTCATGCCTAGGGAAGGAATGAAGACTTCAAGAAACCTTTTGTAAACCCAACCTTTGCCTGAAGTGAACCCTGAAGAGTAGTTTCGCTAGTTTTAGGACATGTGTTGTTTGCTTGTGTGTAGGGTATGGCTTGCATCGGTGGTGGGGATGTAACCATACTAGGTTGTTTGCCTAATCAACTTGAATAATAAATATTTACTCACATCAGACTAGTAGAAAACCAGGATTAAGGTCTTATCTATAGTGTTAACTCCTCTTTCCCTCCTTGCTCCCCAACCTCTACAACAGATTGATGGAGACTGAGGTGCCCGATCTTTCGATGAGATTGATAGCTATCGATTTGTGGGTGGAGATGACCCTGGCAATCCGACTACAAACGCACGACGTCGCTTGCGCCTTAGCAATCGCTGAACCAACTCCGAGATGTTATTGACCCTGTTGGCGGCGAGATCAACCTGAACACGAGGTTCAATTCCTGCAAGCAATCGAAGAACTAGCAAGAATAGGACGTAGGCAATCTGATATTGCGAATAGGAATGAAGCATAAATTGTATGGCGAATCAATAAATTGGGATCACGAAGCTGTCTTGACAGGTGGTCATCCGACACAACTGAAGAACAGAAGTTTGCACAGGGGCTAAACCTAAACTCAACGAAATCCAAGTCGTAACAAGGGAGACGGCAGCTCTTAAATAGGGATACGGCCAGGGAGGGACGTCCACCTAGGGTTACAAGGCCCATGGGCCCAAGTGGGGATGGCGCAGCACCCGTTTGACTCGGACTCAGGAACCAACGTGGATTATTTTGATGATTGCGGCCGGCTCGGATGGAATTTGAAGATGAGGTTGGATCCGTTGGAAAGTAGACTTCATAAGCTTTCCATGAAGTACAAGAACACCCCAATCGGAGTCCATATGAAGTCGTGGCAGCCGTGGCAAGTTGGTACTGTCCTGCAGTCCGAATCCAACTTCCAAAACGTGTTGAATTTGGACTCCTTCTTTCCTTGGGCCAAAAGTGACGTGGTGGCCTGGTGGAGGACTTTAGGAATACTTAGATTTGGTCCCCAATCAACTTCATTAACCTTCCATGCTTTCCATATGCAATCAAACCTTCCCTTGATCCATGTAAGTAATTCTGAAAATAAAAATAAACACACTTTATGGTGCAGCACCAATTCATCAAATGCATCAATGATAAGCCCCATATAGAGTGGTTGCACCTTTGGTTTAGAAGTGGTTAACATGGTCATATCTATGCCGGTGATGTCCTCATCACAGATGGTCAACACCAAGTACAACATCAGTGGACCAGGATCTCAACACTACCATGGACCAACCTGGAGCTATCCGGTGGATATTTTACCTCCACATCTTCGAGATCCAACCCTAGTCCAAATCTTGGTGAATTAGAACAGAATGGTGGCTATGGTGATGCAGCAAATGCAATCTCAGATGCAAGCCTAGAATTAGAACCAATGTCACACCCAACATGTTCCAGTGCAAGCACTCACGACCCAAGCCAATGCACCGTCACTTACCCAACACGCAATCATAGCCAAGCCATACCTAAGGAGAGCAAGCGTAATCTATTATGATTGTGGTGAACAAGGACACTAGCCAGGAAGTGCCCTTGGAGTGTGTATGCAACCACACCAACTGAAGGAGACTTGCACCATCCTAGGGCACAGAAAGCACCAAGTCATGTTGTCCACAAGAACCCAGGTGCAGCACAACTCAAATCTAAGAAGAGGGAAACTCAAGTATGGATCGAAGAAGACCTCAGTGATATGATCATCACTGCTACAGAATGGCCTCCGGAAGGAATGACGACTGTACCAAAGTGGCTAAGAGGAAATTTCTGCTGTGCTGGATACCTGATAAGCATGCATCATGAACTCCCAGCCAGTAATGAATCAGAAGAGGATTCTTCCGATGACAAAGATGAACAGATCTCTAAGGACCCCAGTGAAAGAGAGATGGATCTTAAGGCATGAACTCGCTGTGGAGGAGTTGGACACACAACCAACCTGTGCTTTACCCTCTGCCCCTGTTCTGATGACAACCATCCACCAGGTGCATGTCCTACGAGAAAGACCAAATGTTACTTGTATGCAGCAACGAATCATGTACCCAAGGACTACAAGGTGAGTTTGTTGCTCACCAAGATCAAGGAAGACAGACGAAAGATTCTACAACATGCTGGTAAGAGTTCGATCACCAATAGTGGCAACAGCAACAGTGCTACTTCCAAGCCTGTTCTACCATCTGCTGAGGTCAACAAAGGTAGCAACGACAACATCAACGATGGTCAAAAGTCCATTCCTGCTCCAATTTCAGCTATGACTTTGAACACCCAGAAGGATGCACCCCATGTCCGTTGGGGCTTGGTCTATTGCAATTGCTTTGAGCCAGGACAGTTTTGCAGGAATTGTCCAAACCCAAAGTGTCATCTCCATCAAGCCAGCACCAGCATAGCAGTGAACACCCATGTTCCTCAAGCTGCACTAGTCCCGGTACAAACTGGTCAGATCCAGGCAGACGACACCATCGAGACGAGTGGAGCCAATGGCCGTGTAGTTAAGAAGCAACCACCATGGCGGATATCATCAAAGGCACCAGCAACAGTCTTGGTATTCGACTAGTATCAGCTATGAAGCCAAACAACTAGTGCCGACAGGGCCAGCAAGGTCAAGGAAACAACAACCTGCTCCAACTACAAGAAAGTGGAACGCTCTTCCCAAATTAACCGCAACCAGCATCTCAGCTACTAGCTTACAAGGCGAGCAACATCATCAGCAACGCACCTAAGATTACTACAGCCCGGACGCCCAACATCAACCCCAGAATGACACCATCAAGAGTATGAAGGCTTTAACCTCCTATAACTACCAAGAGGACGAACATCTCTTTTGAGAATGCCCACAGCCGAAGCATCATCCTCGTCGGTACCCTTGCTAGCTTGAAGCAAAAAGTCTATTGCAACATTATCATAGAAGCAGATGCAGTAACAGTCAAGAAGCCGGCTAATCAGGACCAACCATAGTCCACGAATCTTTAATGTCCAAGTGTTTTTCCTGTACCCGAATGCTTTGTGACCGTTATGTAATAAGAAAGGAAGTTTGAATAAAGAGTGAGTTGGCAATTTCATTTGTGGTTCACCTCAATGATGCAAATGTTGACTGTGCAATGTGCCATACAACAACACAAGAGACCTAGAGTTTCTTTTCTCGCAAACCCCATGTATGCTGAGCTCAAAAGCTTAGTGGCCAATTAGGAAAAGAAAGGGCTAACCAACAAAAGAAGAATGGTCCGGCAGAACCAACACACAATGGCAGGAACTCAACCATAGGAAAGTACACTTGGATGAACCCATAGTTTTACCCATTGCACCGTTGAAATAAAAGACAAACACGAAAATTTCACTGGGAATCTGAACAGTGTCCATCCTATGGCTGATATAATTGGCAGCTCAAGAGAATAACTATGGGGATGAAACCTTTGGAAGTGGTAGCTACACCCTAGAGGTGAGCGTAAATCAAAGGTTGTACCCCTACCTTAAGGCAGGCGGTATAACTCTTAACAGACCACTTCGGAGTTTCTCAGAAAATAACAGATGAACCGTTCCATCACCACCCTATGGAAAAGAAGAATGCAAGTAACAGGCCAGGAATGACATAGGCAGAAGTGTGACCGACAAAAGTCCCTCTAAGTGGACCTTATCTACCCAAGGAATGTTAGTGAGCCTAATCAGCTTAAAAAGACAGCAGCCAATGGTAGAAGCCAGCATGGTTCCATAGGTTATGGAATTTCCAGTAAAGGTGAAGGCAACTGTAAGTCTACGATTGGTTTGTTCAGAAGAATCAGTACAGGATACTAGTTAAAAGTTGTGCTTCTAAAATACTCTTTCTTAGCTACGCGTGGTCTGTTAAGTGACATGTGCTTGTTTCAGAAGCATCAATTAAGCAACCCAACTGGGCAGTTGCCTATCACAGCAACGCTAGTAGCTATAGCGACACATCTAGAGTGAGCATGTCCAAAAAAGTCAAACAAGAGTTGATGTGTTAACAGGCTCGATGAGAGGGTTACCTTGTCAGTGGAACCTTCTCATTAAACAACGGTTTAGTTCCAAGACCCCCTTGATTGAAAGTGCATTGAGGAAGTGTCAGCTTTTCGATGTCAATGTTGTACAGAAACTCGAAAAACAAGATATTACCCTAAAAAGATGGAAGGGTAATCGATCATAATCAGAAGAAATAGTTAACTATGTCAGAAAAGAGAATGTTGAAAATGGAACTTCATGCATCCAAGGAGCTTTTTGTGCAAGGTTGTGCTATGGACTACCCTTTCAGTCACACATGTCCATCAACTGCACATGTCCCTCCCAAAGTTGTCTTCTAAGCTCTTCGTTCTGCTGACTAACCGTGGAAGTCAGGTCAGAAGCTAAAAAGTTGCATCAAGTGTGGACATAGAATGGAAGAAGTTCTACCGGGATCACTGTGATAAGGAGCTAGACAGAAGTAATCTTTCATTGGAACTCTTCCCTTTAGCCTAGAGATCTGTCAAAAGCCTCCATTGTATGGAAGAACACAATCATCCTTTCATTTGGAGGAACCGACGGAATGTCAGGTTTTTGAATATAATGTTTGACCGGAACTCAAAGAAGCTAAGGTTATCCTAGACGATGGAAGATTAATTAGTCAAAATGAAGAACTGGCAGTTAACCATCTCAAAAAAGAACAGCTTTGGATATGCAACTTCGTGTATCAATGAGTAGTTTCTCTCTAAGATCAACAACGTCCTCAAACCAAGGAAAACGGGGCAAGACACAGATAAGTTAGTCACAATGCTTGAGGGAAATTGCACCAATTGCGGGCTTAAAGGATGCAATCTCAGGTTGACTGAGAATGCAGGTGTTAAAGATCAGTACAAGGAAACATTAATTTAACTCTCTTGAAATACGCGTCGTCCAAAATCAAACGAATGACTAAGCTAAGATAGAGTTGGGTTGTATCTTAAAGTCAGTTCCTACCTTGGGAAAAATATGAAAGGCAGAGGATGATGCAAGCCAGTTCAGTTATGCCAGTGCAACTAGGCCATCAATGAAAAGGGAAGAAGTCAGCAGAAATGGGCATAAAGACCAAACACAATCGATACCCATCTTTCTTTCTGGCCGTTCTGAATCTCAGGATGAGATTCTTTGTAAAGGGGGTAGATTTGTCACGCCCTGATTTTTCCTCAGGGTTTAAAAAATCATTAAATAAATGATTTCTAGAAATTATATGAAATTGCAATGCATTAAACAGCGAAAATAAATTTTCCTTTAATAAATTCTATATGGAGGTATTTTTCTTAATTTCTTCATGTCTTAAAATACTCTCTGGAATTTTCTGCGAATTTTTAGAGCTCAATATCTAGTTTTAATAAAACGAAGTTCATTTCAGTATTTATTTAAACTAGAAAACAAATTAAAAATCCTCCTTCCTCGGCTTGGGCCAAATTCCAGCCGGCCCGTTCCACCTCCCTCTCTCACCAAGCCAGCCCATCCCTCCTTCCCGCCAGCGGCCTGCCTCCCTCCTCCCCCTGTTTGGGCAAAATCCGCTCCTCCTCTCTCCCGGGCTGGCTATCTCCTGGCACATCTCCCTCCATGCACACTCGCCCGCCAGCTGAGCCGGCCCAACTTACCTGGCCTTCCCCTCTCGTTCTCGCGGCCCACCCACGCCAGCCTACTCCCACCTCGGCCCACTCGGCCTCAGGCCTAGCTTCACGGCCACTCGCCCGCCGCGCCCTCTCGCTAACAGGTGGGACTGGGGGCCCACCTATCGGAGCGATCTTCAACCTCTAGCCGCCGACCATAATGCCGCATCGCCCCACGTCGCCGTGGTTTTCAGAGTCCTCCCACCCTCGTGCTCGTGTCCAACCGCGCGAACCTAGTCGCCGCCCACTCTCTGCCTTTTTCCCCAAATTTCTGGGCACAGTCAAGCTCCACACCCTGCCTTCCTCTCTCCCAGGACACCAACCCACTCCACCGGCTTGTGCCGCCTCACCCCGGCCTCAAACCGCCACCTTGAGGCCATAAAGAGCTCCCCCGTGCTCCCTTCTTCATTTTTCCTCCTCCTCCCGCGCTTCCCAAGCTCTCTAAACGCCTCTACACTGTAGAATCCTAGCGCTGCCACCATCCCTTGCCTCCGACCACCGCCAATCGCCAATTTAGTTCACGCCAAGCTTCGCCGCTTTGCGGGGACTCCCTGCCATCCTCTCCTCGTGGCCATAGCCACCGGAGACCTCTTCCCCT
This sequence comes from Oryza meyeriana var. granulata, assembly GCA_003991445.1. Classification (NCBI taxonomy): domain Eukaryota; kingdom Viridiplantae; phylum Streptophyta; class Magnoliopsida; order Poales; family Poaceae; genus Oryza; species Oryza meyeriana. Next base: position 14,334 of record RYFJ01001068.1, on the reverse strand, counting down.
CGTGAACCCGAAGCAGCCGTGGCGTGCGACGCATCAGGTCGGCTGCCGCTGTCGATTAGGGTGCCGCCAGTCATCGCCGACCCCTCCACTGCCCTCGCACATGCTCGGCGATGCTCAGCCGCCTCTCCTTCGCCCTCGAGCACCGTGGCAACACCTTCCTCGCTGTGACCCCGAAGCCTGTCGCCGCCAAGACCTCATTGCCGGCTGTCTCCCTCGCTATTTTGCGGCCGCACCTACATGGTGAGACTCCATTCTCTCTTACCTACCCTCTGGTGCCACTCGCAATGACCGCCGCCACACCATTGGCCATCACTGGTGACCATATGGCATGGGTGCCACCTCCTCTTGCCAGCGGGTCGGCGAGCTAACTTGGTGCCGCCGTACTCGCCATGTCAACGCCACCTCCGCCCTCCCGTCTGCAGTGGCCGCCACGTGCTCGTCCATATGGCCATGCCACCCGTTCTACCTAGGCCATCGATCCATTCTCCACACCTCGATCCCAGACGTCCATTTTCCATGACTCAATCCCTACTGTCTGATTTGGATCGGGTGAATCCCGATCGTCCATCAACCCGAAGCCCTCCTCAGCCGTCCAATCACGGCCGGCCGATCTCGGTCACCTGTCCCCGTAGACCATCCCCATGGTCTTCGTCCACGGTGGACCAGCTCCCCTTTTTGATGCAATAGGTTCGATTTGACGATGTGTGGACGTTCACGTTTTGAGGCTTCCGATTAGTGGATCGGCACCTCGCATTTGCTACACTAGCGCGTCTTGTCATTATCGGCCACGCTCTCACACAGTCGACCTAACCACGAAGGTTTTGCTCCTACAAACAATCGAAGAAATTTGCAAGAACAAAGAAAACACAACCTGAATTGTAGATGGATGTTTAGCAGACAAAGTTGGGGTTCCACAAATCGATCTAGACGGCGAAACTGCAATGGCAGAATAATCTAAGCAAAACCCAACCCTAACTCGATGACTTCTACTGAATATATAGGGTCTAGGGTCGGCCAAGGATCTCTGGATGCATCCCTAATGGACTCTGACATGAAACAAGGCCCAACGGCCCAAAAGACGGTGACGCAGCACCCTAGCAAATTCTGTTCACCCTCTTCTTTCGATGATATCTTTTGACTTGTAAGGAATTTTGATGTAGAACCAAATCCATTGGAAATCTTATCTCCTTAGCTTTTTGTACATATGTAGAACGTAGAAAACGGAGTTCATATGCAATCTGGGCGACAATTTTAGTACGGACTACTCCTAGAATCCGAGATGGACTCGAGCTCGATATGAATTGGGCCTCCAACTTGACTTCAACGCCTTTGCTGGGCTTGTCCGCCTCCTAGCTCTCCCCAAATGCTTCCTGGTCATCTCCAAGGTTCCTAATCATAATTAAATCATTAGGTAGCAATCTATTCTCAAAGTCACCAAAAGAAGAACTTAGGAACGAGGTCACCTGGAGATTCAATTGTCATGCCCGAGCTCTAGTAATTGGCGCTTGCATAACAACTTGAGGATTGTTGTAAGTATCCAAAGGAGTGATGTTCTTATCATCCTCCCCCTCTTGAAGTGGAGTTGTCCTCGACTCAAGCTCATCTTCTTCTCCCAAGTATGGTTTCAAATCTGAAATGTTAAAGGTGGGACTAACCCCAAACTCGGGAGGCAACTCAAGTTTACATTCATTATCGTTAATTTTCTCAATCATTTTAAAAGGACCAGCAGCCCTAGGCATCAACTTAGATTTTCTAAGCTCTGGAAATCTATTTTTTCTCAAGTGTAACCACACTAAATCACCTGGTTCAAGATTAACTTCCTTTCAACCTTTACTACCAGCAATTCTATACTTTTCATTCATCTTTTCAATATGTTCTTTAGTTATTTCATGCATTTTCAAAATAAAATCAGCATGCTGCTTAGCATTATTATGTGTCCGTTCAGTAGTAGGTAAAGGCAAAAGATCAATAGGAGCACGGGGATTAAATCCATACCTACCTGGAAAGGACTTACCTTGGTGGTGGAGTGTTCTGCCCGATTGTATGCAAATTCAACATGCGGCAAACACTCTTCCCACATCTTCAAATTCTTCTTCAAAATAGCTCACAACATAGTAGACGTTCTATTCACGAACTCGGTCTGTCCATCAGTTTGTGGATGACATGTTGTAGAAAATAGCAGCTTTGTACCCAATTTATTCCAAAGTGTACGCCAAAAATGACTCAAAGAATTTAGCGTCATGATCTGAAACAATAGTAGAAGGCATACCATGCAAGTGAACAATCTCTTTGAAAAAGAGGTCAGCAATATGAACGGCATCATCGCTTTTATGACAAGGAATAAAGTGTGCCATCTTAGAAAATTGATCCACTACAACAAAAATGCTATCCCTGCCCCTCTTTGTCCTAGGCAATCCTAAAACAAAATCCATAGATATGTCTGCCCAAGGAATAGAAGGAACAGGAAGAGGCATATACAAACCATGTGGATTCAAACGAGACTTAGCTTTTTGACATGTGGTGTAGCGAGCCACGAAACACTCTACATCTCGCCTCATCTTTGGCCAAAATAAGTGTGTGGCCAAAACTTCCTCCGTCTTCTTAGCGCCAAAATGACCCATCAAACCTCCTCCATGGGCCTCCTACAACAACAAAAGATGAACAAATCCAACTAGAATGCATAGGTGGTTAGCTCTAAACAAGAATCCATCATTAAGCACAAATTTATTCCATGTACGTCCCTCTTTACAATTCAAAAGCATGTCTTTAAAATCAACATCAAGTTCATATTGTCCCTTAATCGATTCAAGCCCAAATATACGATAATCAAGTTGAGACAACATTGTATAGTGTCTAGACAAGGCATCAGCAATCATATTATCCTTCCCTTTCTTATGTTTAATGATGTAAGGAAAAGATTCAATAAATTCTACCCACTTAGCATGTCTTTTTTTCAATTTTGCTTGCCTTCTAATATGTTTCAGAGACTCATGATCAGAATGTATAATAAATTCCTTCGGCCATAAATAATGTTGCCAAGTCTCTAAAGTTTGAACCAAAGCATACAATTCTTTATCATAGGTTGAATATTTCAAACTAGGCCCGGACAACTTCTCACTAAAGTATGCAACAAGCTTACCCTCTTGAATAAGAACACCTCTAATCCCAATTCCACTTGCATCACATTAAAGTTTGAAAACCTTACCAAAATTAGGGAGTTGAAGTAGCGGTGCATGAATCAACTTCTCTTTCAGCAAATTGAAGGCATCTTCTTGTGCTTGTCCCCATCGAAATGGAAACTTAGCTCATTCATGGGTGCAGCAATGGTGCTGAAATATCTCACAAAGCGACGGTAGAACCCAACTAGACCGAGAAAACTCCACACCTGTGTAACCGATTTAGGAGTCGGCCAACTCTTGATCGCTTCAATCTTGGTCTCATCAACTTCAATTCCCCGTAGAGTCACAACATAATCAAGAAACAAAACTCGTTCCGTGCAAAAAGCGCACTTCTTGAGATTACCGAACAAGCGTGCATCTCTCAAAGTAATAAAAACAGCACGTAAATGTTCCTTATGTTTATCTAAAAACTTGTTATAAATCAATATATCATCAAAATAAACCACCACAAATCTACCAATGAAAGTGTGTAAAACTTCATTCATGAGTCGCATAAAAGTAGAAGGGGCATTTGTCGATGTTTTACACTGGCAATAAATATATAGGGCTACTCGTCGGACCAAAACTCGATGGATTGCAAAGGAACACAAAAGGTTTATACTGGTTCAAGCCCTCGAGATGAGGTAATACCCTATGTCTAGTTGTGGTGTATTTCCTTTGAGGTTGTATGATGGTGATTCTTGTGAACCTCCGATGTCTCCTTCTGCCCTCAGGGGGCGCCCTGCCTCCCCTTATATACTGGGGGGCAGGGTTACAAAGTAGGAGTCCCAGTTGGACTACGACCAAGGGATCTCCTTCTAGAGATATAACGTTCCCGACTAGGATTGTATTTTCCTTGTCGTACAAGGCTAAGTCTGCTGAGTTCTATCATATCTCTAATTACAAGGCTAGGCCCATCCTCTTTCCGAGTGGCCCATATGCTTGTCATGAGATACTCGGGGCCCATGGCCTCCACAGCAGGCCCTAAGACCTTTATAGTTGAGTCACAGCTGATGCTGAGTCCTCATCCTCCACGGTGAAGTATTCCCAAGTTCATTGCTCCCGAGTACTCTTTGGTTGAGTGCTTCTTCTCCTGAGTTCGGCTTCATGTCAACTGGCAGCGAGGCTATGAAGGGCTCCATGTAGAAGTATGAATAGTGTGGATGTTAGTACGACACCAGCCCCGGTGCCGCCGATCCATAGAGAACCGTCGAAGTACATTGTCCAGTACTCTAGCTTCGCTGTTGATGTAGGCATTTGAACTTCTATCCACTCGGCCACGAATTTGGCTAGAGCTTGTGATTTGATTGTTGTCCGTGGCTGAAAGGTGATATCAAACGCCATCAACTCGAGCGCCCATTTAGCGATTCGGTCGGTGGCCTCGCGGTTATGCAGGATGTCCCCGAGTGGATACGATGTGACCACCGTGACTTGATGTGCTTGGAAATAGTGCACCAGCTTCCAGACAGTGATGAGTAGGCCGTATAGCAGCTTCTGGACCTGCGGATATCTTGTCTTCGAGTAGGCAAGGACCTCGCTGACAAAGTAAACTGGTCGTTGAACTTTTTGGATATGACCCGGTTCGGATCGCTCAACCACCAACACCGTGCTGACTACTAGAGTAGTTGTTGCCAGATATAGCGTTAGCGGTTCTTGGGGCATGGGTGACGCCAACACGGGGGGTGATGTGAAAAATTGCTTGAAGTCTTCAAAGGCTTGCTAGGCTTCAGCAGTCCATTGGAAATTGTCTACTTTCTTCAATAGCTTGAAGAAGGGCATGCCCCGTTCGCCTAGTTGGGAGATAAACTAGCTGAGTGCTACCATGTAGCCTGTCAGCTTCTGGACGTCCTTCTGGTTAGTCGGGGGTGCCATGTTCTTGATTGCGTTGACTTTCTCCGGGTTGACCTCGATGCCACTATGCGAGACGATGAAGCCGAGTAACTTGCCGGATGGCACACCGAAGGCGCACTTTTCCGGGTTCAACTTCATCTTGAATCTCCGAAGATTTTGGAAGGTTTCTTCTAGGTCAGCGATGAGGTCTTCTTTGGACATGGTGTTGATCACCATGTCATCGACGTAGGCTTCTACGTTGCGCCCAATCTGAGTGTGCAGACACCGCTGAATTGCGCGTTGATATGTTGCTCCAGTGTTTTTCGAACTGAACGGCATAGTGATGTAGCAGTACGCTCCAAACGGCGTGATGAAAGATGTCTTTAGGCAATCCTCCTCCTTCAGGCTGATTTGATGGTATCCTGAGTAATAGTCAAGAAAACTGAGAAGTTCGCACCCCACAGTTGAATCCACTACCAGGTCTATTCTCGGTAAACCAAATGGATCTTTGGGGCACGCCTTGTTGAGATCGGTGTAGTCGACACACATGCGCCATTTACCCTTTTTCTTCTGGACCAGAACTGGGTTTGCCAGCCAATCTGGGTGATAGACCTCTTTGATGAACCCAGCTGTGAGGAGCTTGGTTATCTCCTCCTGAATAGCATCTTTGTAGTCCTGGGCGAAGCGCCGTAGCCGTTGCTTGACTAGCTTGGCGTCTGTCTTGATGTTGAGGACGCCCGGCATGTCGGACGGTTTCCACGTGAAGATGTCTTTGTTAGCTTGGAGGAAGGTGACGAGCGCGTCTTCCTATTTGGGGTCAAGTTCGGTCCCGATTAGAGCAGTCTTGGAGGGGTCAGAAGGGTCTAGGGGGATCTTCTTCGTGTCAGAGTCCACTGAAATTCCCGATTTCGCTTCCTTTTTGGCCGAAACTTGGTCATCCTTGACTTCGGTTGTGACGGATGTTTTACACCGGCAATATGAATATGGGACTACCTGGCGGATGGAAAATCAGTGGATTGCAAAGGAACACGAGGAGATTTATACTGGTTCAGGCCCTCGATGTGAGTTAATATCCTACGTCCAGTTGTGGTGTTATTCCTTTGAGGATTTGTGTTGATCTATGATCTCCTGCCCTCAGGGGGCGCCCTGCCTCCCCTTATATACTGGGGACAGGAGTACAAGGTAGGAGTCCCAGCCGAATACGGCCAAGGGATCTTCTCTTAGAGATACAATCTACCCGACTAGGACTGTATATTCCTTATTGTACAAGGCAAAGTCTGCCGGGTGCTACTATATCTCTAATTACAAGTCTCGGCGCATCCTCTATCCGAGTGGCCCATATGCTTGTGATGAGGTACTCGGGGCCCATCGCCTCCACAGTAGCCCCTGAGACCTTCATAGTGGAATCACAACTGATGCCGAGTGCTCATCCTCCATGGTAAAGACTGCCCGAATGCATTGCTTCCGAGTACCCTTTGTCCGAGTGCGTCTTCTTCCCGAGTCCTGCTTCATGTCAGCAGGCAGCGAGGCTATGAAGGACTTCATGTAGATGTATGAATAGTGTGCGCTGAATAGGCGCACCTATTAGGTGTCACCCCCGACTTTGTGCTTAATTGTGAAGATAATTAAAGTTAAATTGAAAGATCTTTAACCTGGAAGTCTTTCCCAAGTAGTATACTACTGGTATATGACACTCTTCGGTATCATGTCAACCGGAATATGATTTATAGTCTTGCCGAGTAGCATGCCACTCGTATATGGGACTCTTCAGCTTCATGTCAGCTGGAAAAGGTTGTTTATAGTCTTTCCTGAGTGGCGTCGCACTCGGAAGTTAGACTCCTCAGCGTCATGTCAGCTGGAAAGAAGGTTTATAGTCTCTCCCGAGTAGTGCACTACTCGAAAGTTAGACTCTTCAGCGTCATGTCGCCTGGAATAATGTTGCTCATGGCAATTGTTGGCCAACCATGTAGGCCGAGTACCATTTTATGAAATTAAATCTATTACGTGGTCAGGTGTACTCGAGAAAGATACCTGTATCCCCAATTTTAATGAAGACCAGCTTGCGATCCTTATAAGGATATATCCTCGATACCTGGTGGATAAGACAAATACCCAAACACATGTGTTTAGCAATTAGGCCTTCATGAAGCATATCTGTTTACCTCATCGGTTCCTGTTGTAGCATCAGCATTCGATTTAACCCAGCCTGCGAGCGGCCCATATTGAGCGTGCTACTGTAGAAACTCATATCTTGGTGGTCTACTACCAAATAAGCTGGCCTAAACCAATCTACCTAGCATAGCTCTATAAAATTGGCATCCCTCGCATGTCAGGATGAGTATTTCAGCGTCGATAACCGCAATCAGCTGGAGGAATCCTTGTCTTCAAGCCTTTCTGACTTATGTTCTGGATGCAGCCTGGTTGCCACAAATGCCTGAGTAGGAATATTGTAGAATCTGCTTGCCTTCCCCAAGTGTGACATAGTCAATGAGAACTCCAGATGCGCTTTGACGACGTAGATCTTCTGACTTTGGTAAAGCCGAATAAGTACCCAAACCTTGCATTAGCATAGGATTCGGCTGGCGACCCTCATGGGGCATACCCTATCCAACAGAGTTATGGCCAGATAAGATATCCAAACCTTGCATTAGCATAGGATTCAGCTGGTGACCCTTGGGGGGCGTACCCAACTCAGCGAAGTTGTACCGGAGCCCCAACTGGCGCCGGAGGTCGGAGTTGTTAGCCGAATAAGTACCCGAACCTTGCATTAACATAGATTCGGCTGTGATCCTCATGGGCATACCTTACCCAGCCGAGTGGTACCCGAGCTCCAATTGGCGCAGGAGGTCAGTTGTTAGCCGAATAAGGTACCCGAACCTTGCATTAGCATAGGATTCGGCTAGCGATCCTCATGGGGCGTACCTTACCAAACCGAGTGGTACCCGAGCTCCGACTAGCGCCGGAGGTCGGTTATTAGCCGAATAAGGTACCCGAACCTTGCATTAGCATAGAATTCGGCTAGCGATCCTCATGGGGCGTACCTTACCAAACCGAGTGGTACCCGAGCTCGACTAGGCCGGAGCGTTATTAGCCGAATAAGGTACCCGAACCTTGCATTAGCATAGGATTCGGCTGGCGACCCTCATGGGGCATACCTTACCCAGCAGAGATGTGCCCGAGCCTCGACTAACGCCGGAGGTTGGTTGTAGCTCACATGGAGCGTTAACCGGAAGATGACGTCCCAACTGGTGCAAGTACTCGGTAAGTAGCCCTCATGGAGCATCCCGAATGTATCTTGGCAGACTTGTCCAGCCCTCGAGCATAGGAGATAGGCTCGCAGCCCTGAGTTCCTATCACGTGTATCCGGAGCTGGCCCTGCACTATAAAGATATCGGATGAGTAGCATCTGATGATGAAAACAATCACCCGAATAATATTTATGTACTTCACAATATATGTAAATACGTGTTCTTCCTCTTGTTGACATTAATTTCCCCGAGTAGTTGACCCCTTGCGTTTAAGCACTCTGCCCGACTAGTCATACCCCCTAGCGTCGGAGTTGGCTCATGGCTCTTTCCCAAACACGTGTTTTGGGTGACTTGAGTTCGTCTTTCATGGAGCAAAGTTTCACGGATCGGAATTTCTGTGACTCAAGTACTTTTGCAATCATTTAAGAGCAAAAAACAGAAAAAAAAAGTGTAGCTTGTACACCTATTAGGTGTAAGCGGTTGCGGCATTGGCAAAGTCAAGTGAGGAAATATTTATCAGAGAGCGACTTAGCTGTTCAGTATTTGGGAGTGGGATGCCATCCTTGCGTTTGGCTTTTGAGCCCCGAGCATGTCACTTGTTGTTCTGATAATCTTCAGTTGTAGGAGGTTGAGGATGTTTGTGACCGACTGCCACAATGAAGTTGTCTGGCTTGCGTTTGCAGTTCCCAGCCTTAGCGGGGCTGCGTCCTCAGTGTCCTTCCGCTTCTTCTGTCAGGGTGTCTTTTTGTCATCGAGGGCCTCAGCAACAGCGTGGGCTGAGTCGGCGTACTTGTTTGCCATGTGGAATAGAGCCTTGACAGAGTTGGGAGGCTTCCGAGTCAATTTGGCGATGAACGAGGTGTCTTTGACTCCTTTTCGAAAGGCAGTGATGATGACCTCGTCCTTGATCTTCGGGATTGAATTCTTCTTTTCAAAGAACCTCTTGATGAAGTCACAAAGAGACTCGTTCTTCCTTTGATGCAACTGATATAAGTCGTACTGGAAAGAGGGCTCTCGTATGTTCCCTGGAAGTTGGGATGAAGCGTTCCCGAGTTCTCCCCAGGAGCCGATTGATTCTTGGAAGTCCTGTTAGCCGTGTTCCTCATTGAGTTAGCTAAAGTGACTGGGAGGTAGTTAGCCATGACTTTGTGATTTCCTCCAGCTGCTCGGATTGCCAGAGTGTAGACCGTGAGCCAGGACTCGGATTGTCTTGCCGTCATATTTTCGATGCCTGTAGGCTTGAACCTGATGGCCAGTCGACCTGTTGTAGCTCTTGGTGAAGGCCGGTACTCCTTAATCTTCATGAGCTTTGCTCTGCCTATGATGGCAAAACTGCTCGTGGTGGAGCTGACACGCTCGTTCTCGTCTTCCGACGCGTGTGCTCGTCTTTCTCTCATTCGCGGCACCGTGTGTTGATGTCCTGCCGAAGGTCACGCCGTAGTTGGCCTCAGAGATCCTGATTGTCCCGACGGTTGCTTCGACGCTACCGGTTGTTGTTGGGGTTGCCGAGTGACATTTGGCGTGACTTTGTGTGCTACCGACTAGAGCCGGCTGCTTGGCGTCGCTTTGAGGTGACGAGACTGCCATTGGGATGCGTCCGATTGTCGGTATGAGGGTATCGCCCCGACTGTTGGTGCTACTGACATGCAGTAGTGATAAGCATGGCTTTTATCCTTGCGATCGTCGGAGTGGCCTGGTGATCAGGCCCGAACTGGAGTGTATCCAGTAGAGCTGCAGCGGCCACAATGTTCTGTTAAGGAGTAACGAAGACGTCATGTTCGCTGACTCGGGTTTGGAGGATTTGTTGCTGAGCGGTTCGCCCAGCCCTGCGTAGATCGTCGTTGTGGGCGTGCAGGCATCTTGCTTCTTCCTCCTGTTGTTCTCGTAGTCGGCGGGCCACCTCCTCTTGCTGTTCACGTAGTCGGCGTGATTCCTGAGTAGGAGTAGAGCCTTTGGATGCCATGAAGATTTCTCGTGGCAAAGAGAAGCTTGCCGAACTGTTGTCTGACTTAGAGTCAGAATCCGACTGAGAGTCAGAGTCTGACTGAGAGTCAAAGTCAAAATAGTTGATGGGGGTGATGACAACTCCGACCTCCCTAGATCCGATCTCGATCGGCTCTGGGCCGTATCTGAGTTGAACTGTAGGGGATCAGGTTTGCCGTGTCGGATGTTGTTTGAAGATATCCACGATGTTGCCGAGTCTGTACAGGAGATTGATGATATGTTCCCTTCTTAGCTCAATTTCAGCCGGCTCAAGGCCGAGTCCGAGTCGAACACCGAAGGAGAGAGTTGTCGCGAGACCCGGGCAAGTGGAAGATTGCCACAGCAAGTCGATGTGGGTTGCTGCGGCGTCGTGTTGGCCGACCGGTGCAGGGTCAGCCTGTTTCCTGGCCGGTCGGATCGAGTCCGAGTTGGGCAAGATAAGGTTGCCGAACTCGCACTACAAACTTCTAACTCTTGCGCAACAACGAGAAAACGTTGCAATAGGCCCAATTTGGTTGCAAAAGGTAGTTCTTACCACCAAATCGCGTTCGTTGCCAATGGTTGCAAAAAGTCATGTTGCAATAAGAACTTGCAACCATTGCTAGTTTGGCGTTGCAAGAGTTAGCTTTTCTTGCAACCATAGATGTCCGTTGCCAAGCATGGCAATAGGACGTTATCGCAACATTCACTGGCGTGGCAATACGAGCACTTGCCACGCTCGTCTTCGTAGCAACAGGTGGTAAATGCAACGAGCGATAGCGTAGCAATAGAATTTTTGCCACGCTAGAATTGTTGTTGCCTAAGGTGTTGTTGCCATGACTGCTTATGCCGTGGCAATAAACCATTTGCCACGCAATTTTATTCGTTGCGACGAGAGTATACATTATTGCCACGATCGTTTGTGGTGTGGCAAAAGTAATCATTTGCCACGCAAATTTAGCCGTTGCGAGATACCGTTCATTATTGCCACGACTCGTGCCGTTGTAACAGTATCATTTGCCACGCAATTTTATTCGTTGCGGGAGATTAATTGTATTTGCAACAATAGTAATGTCGTGGCAATACTATTATTTGCAACGTAAATAAGTCTGTTGCCATAGAGCATATTGCCACGCATCGCGGCTCCGTAGCATAGCTTTTTATTGCAACGCTAAGTAACATTTAATTTTGGTTTAATAAATCATCATTGCAAATCAAAAACTATAACAAAGCCAATTGCACTCACATATATTAATTATAATCAATCATTCAATATGTTGCCAAACCATGAAATAGTAGCTAAAAATCATAAACGAGTGTACAGTTCACTCATATTGACAACTTTTTAAAAACTTTCCTAACATCTATGCAGCAGTCGAGAGTTTCTTAGCAGCCCAACATTGTCATCGCCTCGGCTATGTCCTCGTTGATTATGAGCCTCCCACTAAACCTTGTCCACCTACTGCCAAAAGAATAAGATTGGGATATTAGAACAATATTAAGTTTACTAATTCTTGCACAAAATTGTAACGAGATTCAGATATAACATGGTTCTAATTAATCAAAACTTATGAAACAGTGATGTACATATAATCAGTTTGTTATCAAATTCTCTGAATTTTAAGGCAGCAGCAGTACAGTTGATTACAAAAATCATAACTAGAGTTCTAGAGCACAAAAAATTATATTCTTTAAACAATACGGAAAGCCCCATGAAATTCTCTACATCTTTTTTTCTAGATATTTGTTAAATAAGATTCTGCAGTTATCATGGTCGAAAAAACACAAAAGCCCACTGCTGTTCAGAGCAAGGTCAAAAAACCTGACCGGCTATTACAAAATTCATAACTCCCAATTCTCTAGGGGCTAAAATCATGACCTTTCATGATGACAAACATCTCTAAACCCTCTACAACTTTGGTATTATCAAGTATCACACAAAAAGGTAAATTATTACTCGAACAATTCACCCAATCAAAACTGCAAAAGCTGCAGTTTTCAGCACGCTATGTAAATGTATTTTCTACATTTCCTAGTTCTACAAGGAAGGTCACAATATTAGAACAATATTAAGTTTACTAATTCTTGCACAAAATATAAACGAGATTCAGATATAACATGGTTCTAATTGAATCAAAACTATGGAAACAGTTATGGTACATATAATCAGTTTGCTATCAAATTCTCTGAATTTTTAAGCAGCAGCAGTACAGTTGATTAGAAAAATCATAACTAGAGTTCTAGACAACGAAAATTTATATTCTTTTACAATACGGAAAGCCCATGAAATTCTCTACATCTTTCATTAGTTATTTTAAATAAGATTCTGCATTATTAATGGTCAAAAAACACAAACTCCACAGCTGTCAGAGCAAGGTCAAAACCTGACCGGCTACTTACAAATCTAACTCCCAATTCTCCAGGGCAAAATCATGACCTTTCATGATGACAACATCTCTAAACCCTCTACAACTTTGGTATTATCTTAGTATCACAGAAAAGGTAAATTACTACTCGGAACAATTCACCCAATCAAAACTGCACAAGCTGCAGTTTTCAGCACGTATGTTAATGTATTTCTACATTTCCTAGTTCTACAAGGTGTATTCACATTTGATAAAATTTCAGCAAAATCGCATGCAAGAATTTAGATTCCAATTAGCTGATAACATATTGCAGTAGTTTACCTTCCTCCTTTTGGGGATTATTTCTTTGTTCTATTCATCAGCTGCTGTGAAGTGATATAGTGTCTTCGGTGCGCCACATTTGCAGTTGTTTCGTTGAAAAGACTTTTGCTGAGAGCTGCATACTTTACTGGAGCGAGTAGGGGTGCTGGTGCATCTTTTTGTACACTGACAACGCTTCCAAGCTGAGTCTACAAACATTAAATGTTTGATCTATTTTAGCTATATTCAAGGTGCATAGCTTCAAGATACATGGAACATAGTGCAATAGTTCATTACTGAAGGAGTACGCGATAGGCTACGATAGCAAAAATAAAATTTCTACCTGCGCACACCAGACATATGCGAAAGGAAGGATCATGGACCGTTACCACTAGACGCGGCAGTGCAACGGAGGAAGTTGGAGAAGCCGTCCAACCACGCGCGCGCGTCGAGGTAGTAGTGGAAGTAGCTCGATCTCCGGCCGGATCAATTGTCTTCTGTGCCGCAACGAGCAGCGCCCTACGGGTATCCACACGTCAGGGCTGAAACACCGATAGCGAGTTACTAGCACTCGTGAGCGCTAGGGTTGGGCTCGGAAGGTGGTGGCTAGGTTTTGCTCGAGGCTAACAGAAAACACTCGTGAAACTCCTCAGCCCCTCGCCTCCCTAATATAGACCACCTTACTCGGGCCTCTGGACCGAGCCCAGTAAGATCTACTCGATCTCTATCCGAATCGAGACCATATTCGAATCACATTCGAATAAGTGTTCCAACCCATTAAGTGTGCGACCCTGTAGGTTCACGTATATTTGTTTTTTGTCACGACCCAGAACGCCTTTCTGGTCACCCTGTTAATAGCGCCTCTAGCAAGCATATTAGCCCCAAGATATACGTAAAGATCATATCGGGTTGAACCTGTAATGTCCTTATGTACAAATCCCTTTGCCTCACGATATCGATTGAGCTCAAGCGAGACTGTGTCATCCTCTTAATAGCTCAATCATGCTCTCGATCCTGTGATGGATTACAAACTTGTGATTGAGACACCTCAATCACCGTAGCATGCCATGCACTTCCATAAGCCATTACTTCGAGGGACCGAGATATCTCTCCCATAAGGAGGGCAAATTCTATCTTGATCATTCATATCCCACTACATGTTTCATAGCAACCCGAAGACCACTTTTATGACTACCCAGTTACGGAGTAGTGTTTTAGTAGTCCCAAAATAAGCTACTACGTATGTTGAACCATGATGATCTCAAGTGTACGACTCTAATAAACACTACTTGAGACTAACTGATGACACATGAAATCTCTGCAGTATCTCATGGTGGGTCTATCCAACATATGTTCACTTACATATGTCCATATTATCGATTTTGGGTATCTCCATACCATGATCCCAAGACATGATCATCAATCAATACATATGCTGATATTAGAATCATATTTGTTCCTCATACAAGC
>RYFJ01004095.1:0-44804 GCA_003991445.1 Oryza meyeriana var. granulata | reverse complement strand
GCGAGTGGTTAATACGTACCCACAGACAAGGACAACATGAGCTACCACAAGGAGCTACAAATCAAGACACAAGCTTCCATCCGTTGGCCCAGCATATCCGCGCTTATGATCATCCTAGAGGGAGTTGGGAGGCCTCCCAAATCCCGGCCATACGATGTGCTGGTCACCTTGAACACTATCAAGGTACTTCGGGCTATGGCAAAAACCATAATCGCACTAATCCCTATGTCAACAAAGATACCGTACTATGACCGCGGGTCTAATTGCTAGGTATCAACAATATCTAAGCAGGAATCCCACAGAGCCACATGTGGTTTGCACTGTGCTTCTGGTTCTAGCTACAGCATAAGGTCCTTATGTACCCGGGCGAGACAGACACTATTGAGAGCCACAACGGCACCGAACCTACAGTCCAGTCGCACCCAGTCCAAAAGCTCGTTTTCAGTTTTTTGTTTCCACCAAGAGCACGGGGAATACCCACTGTTTCATTTCCATAATTTCGCAATGCTTCTTTTCCCAACATCTCCAAATCCAATAACAGTAGCGGATTAAAAGCAAACTACTGCATACTATTGCATCTCGCAACCAATGAACCCAAGTTTCAGTGCGTCATAGTTGACAAGGAATTCCATGATACTCAATAACAAGGATAGGGCATATGCATCAAGAGCCACCAAGACCCATCACATTTCAAGTAAAACATCGCATCATAATAGTTACAATCATATGTTGTAGTTTTAGAAATATACGGAGATTGATCAGGGGTGCTTGCTTTTTCCTTGGACTTCTGGAACTCTGATCTTGCCCACCGGGTCAACGACAGTCGTGTTCCACGAGACTACCAAACGCGATGTCAAGGATACCCACGGCAAGATTATTTTACCGAACAGGAAGGTACAAATCGGCATTTTTGCAGAATATGCAAGTGCATGATTTTTAGATGAATTAGGAAAAAGAGATCGCTTGAAATCCGGAGTTCGTATGAGGGAGATACGGCTAACGAAGTCTGCTCTGTGCCTATAAATCGAAAATGAAATGAGAAACAGCGTTTTCGCTCGTCGACTGAAAGAACGCTGAAAACCATTCTACGACTTAACGGGTAGGTCCTATTTGAGACGTTTTCGTCTAGGGCATTTTTATGGTAGAAACTACATGTGTGTGCTGCTGTGAACTCTACTGCAAAGTGGATATTCTCTCCAACTTGCAGGATATTAATCGCCCCGCAATGCTCACCCACGGTCACTAAAATGGCCTAACACGTGAAATCCACCAGGCTGAAGTTTTAATCTAAGGCAATTTGGGGGGTGGAGGGTTTCCTAGGCGTAGGAGTCACTGGATGTACACGTGACCTAGCGGGAAGGCTCGGTCAGTAGTGGCGAATGCCTCGTCCCAAAAACGATGTCTTCATACGCAGGCGAACTACACATCTTCGCGACGTTAACGACAACGGCAAAAACGGGAAAACGACAAGCAGCTACTACTCGGGTTTTTAATCCCCGTCTCTGACGCTAGAGGGGCCAACCGGCTTGCATGGGGCGTGATGGGGTGGCTGCTACTACACTCAAACCAAGCGCACTTAGGTGTTTTGATGAAAAGCAAGCTAATGCACGGCTTGTCTACCTCTGCCTCTCATGCTCTAGTGAATGGCTAGTGATGCAGGGGTGTGGGGAAGCTCTAGGGGTGCCTGCATCAAGATCGAAGGCTCTACTACAATGCGGCCATGCTCCGATGGAGCCTCATCCACACATTGCGGCCATGGTGGTGACGCTTGGGTGGATGGCAAACAATGGCACGTGACAGGCCAAGCCAAGGACGTGGGGAGAACTAGTGGCCTCCCAGGATCAAAAGGAAGTACATGCATGAAAAGAAGCTCACCGAAGAGTACAGGCTTGTGGGGTGCGACGTTGAGGCGGTGTCGGCTCGGCAACTGGGTCGCTCGTGATGGAGGACTGCAGACAGTGCTATGATGAGCTCAAGAGTGAAGGGAAGATGGTGATACGGCAGGACAGCGCTAACTCACCAGGGCGTAGTTCAGCGGCTGGAAGGTCACGGCGGCACCGGTCGGCGTTACAAACGCGATGGGGCTGCGGTGGTGCCTGCTGCTGCTTGCCGAGGGCGAAAACGGAGTTAGGTCGGGCAAGAAACAACGTGTGACACAGCTGAAGACAAGGTAAACTCACTGGAGCTGTCAGACGAAAGCGTGTGCTCGCCGGCGCGTGGGCGGCACCTCACGTTCTCAGCGAACCAAGGGCAATCGCCTGGGTCCTTGGGTGCGTGAGAAAGAGGGTGAGCTGGGGAGGCAGGGAGGGCATAGGTTGGTTAAAAGGAAGGAGGAAGGAGAGGAGAGGGGAGGGCGCTGCTTGGCTCCCACGGTCTCGCGATGGCGTGAGCGCGGGCAAGCGTGCAGAGAATGATGGGACACGGGCAGGGCGCTGCTGAGTGCTGTCGGGGGATATCTGCGCGAGGTCCCAAGCGGCTCTGCCTCTCCCTCTCACGTGGTCTAGGGCGTAGAGGAAGCCACTGGCGAGCGCACGGGCGAAGAGAGATCCTGGCGTGATCTCGTTTGGACGATGGAGGAAGAGCAAACAGATAGCATCACGTGTCGAAGATTCAGCACTTAGGACTGTCTCACTGGGTTGACCCGAAACCAATCGGCCGATACGATTGATACAAAGCGCGATGATGTTATAAGCAGAAGCAAACGGCCCGTTGCGATGCTTCGCATACTTGAGCATCAGCTAGAAGCTGATGATAACATAGGCGGACTAAAAAGCCAGCTGACTGGCGCGGGCTCGCGAGAGAGGCTCGAGAGAAAAAGGGCGGGGCGCTGAAAGGGCGCTAGCTCGGGAGAGAGGGAGCACGGGCGCGGGCTCGGAAGGAGGCACAGGACTCGAGGGCGAAAACGGCGGGCGACGGGCGCAGGCAAGGGCGGGCGCGGGCTTTTGCAGAGAGAGAGGGGCATCGGGTCGGGCTCGCAAGAGGGCGCGGGCGCGTAGGAGGCGAGGGTGGGCGCGCAAGGGCGCGGGTCCAGCAGTGAGCGAGGGGCGCGGGCGCGGGCTCGAGAGCGAGGGTGGGCGCGAGGTCGGGAAGAGTCGGGTGGGCGAGCTGGGAGAGAGAGGGGCGGCGGGCGCGGGCTCCGAGAGCGAGGGCGCGGGCTCGAGGTCGGGAGGAGAGTCCGGGCGCGAGCTCGGAAGCAGGGACTTCCGGGTGCGAGGGCGCGGACTCAAGAGAGAGCCAAGTCCCGGGCACGAGAAAAGTGGCGCGGAACTCGATGAGAGCAAACGCGCGTGAGAGCTGAGAGGAGACCCCGCGCGAGCACAGGGCGCCGCGCGCGCGGGCCCGTGGCGCGGGCAGGTCCGATCGGGAGGCGTCTGGTCCGATGGGAAAGGATTCGGACATTCCATCCCCAGAGGATGGTCCGATTGGGGGCAGCATGCTTCCAACCGAAGAAACTTGGGGACAAGGCTGGGTTTTTCATGGCATGAAAGATGGCGATATGAAGAGCATGCAGAATGGGGAAAAAACGGTTTTATGCACCAAAGATCCAAAGTGGGCTGTTACAAAACCTACCCCCCTTAAAACCGAATCTCGTCCCCGAGATTCGGCGGCTCGGTGGAGATGTAGGGAAACTCGCTTCGAAGACGGTCTTCACGCTCGCCAGGTCGCCTCATCCACTGTGTGGTTACTCCCACTGTACTTGCACATCTTGATTGTCTTGTTCCTTGTCCGCCGCTCTCAGCTTCTTCTATTATGCGGATTGGGTGCTCTTTGTACGTGAGGTCTTTGTTGTAGTTCGATGCTTCCTACCGCGCAACCTCAGTGGGCACTCTGAGGCACTTCTTTAACTGTGATACATGGAAGACATTGTGCACTTCAGACAGCTCGGGTGGCAGGTCCAATCTATAGGCCACTTCTCCTACTCTTGCAGCAACCTATAGAACGGTCCCAACGTACCGTGGTGCTAATTTTCCTTGACTTGAAACCTGTGGGTACCTCGAGCGGCGTCACTTTGAGATGATACGAAGTCATTAGGTCTGACTTCAGCTCACGTCTCCTTTGGTAGCATAGCTCTTTTGTCTTGATTGGGCTCCTTCAATCTTGGCTCTAATCAACGACTTGCTCATCCGCTTCATTGATCGAAGCTGGGCCCAAAAACGTGTCTCTCACCAACTGTGACCAGCTTAGAGGTGTTCCTACACTTCCTCCCATAGAGAGCCTCGAATGGTGACATTTGTAGGTTCGCTTGTAGCTGTTGTTGTAAGTAAAAACTCGGCATATGGCAAGCAATTTTCCCAGCTTGGTCATGGGACAGCACACACGCTCTTAACATGTCCCCCGCCTCTAGAATTTGGTTCACCCTCTCGGTTTGTCTCTTACAGTTTGCGGTGATAGCAGTGCTAAAGCTAGGTTGGTTCCCATTGCTTGCTGCAACCGTTTCCCAAAAATGTGAGATGAAACTGGGCACTCGGTCCGAAACTATCCGTTTTGGCACACCATGCAAGCAAACAATCCGAGAGAAATACAATTCAGCTAGCTTGGTCTTTGTCAGTGGTTTTCACTGGTATAAAGTGTGCTACCTTTGTCAACCGATCCACTACAACCCATATTGAGTCATTGCCTCGCTGTGACCTTGGCAAACCAGTGATGAAATCCATTCCAACTTCATCCATTTCCATTCCGGGATTTGTAATGGCTGTTAGTAGGCCGGCTGCGCCTTTGGTGCTCAGCCTTCAGTCGCGACACATCATCCAGAGCGCCACGTATTGAGCTACATCACGCTTCTGCTTGCCCACCAAAAATCCTTCCTTAAATCTTGATACATCTTGGTACTACCGGGATGGATTGAGTACAAGTTCATGGGCTTTATTTAGAATCAGGTTCTTGACCTTTTCATCTTTGGGGATGTATATTCGCTGTCCACCGCCTAACCACTGCCTTTTCATCCATGTTGTAATCTGAGGTTTTGCTTTCTCTATGTTGCGCTTGATTCCTGGACTTCCTTGTCTTCAGCTTGGGCTGCAAGAATTTGGTTTCTAACGTCGACTTTGCTTCACGGTTGCAACACACCATACTCCACCAAATTCAGGTTGAGGCGTTGAAATTCCTTATACAATTCAGGTTGTCCATTGCTAGCAGTGAGACTATTGCAATGAGCTTTCCGACTCAGCGCGTCTGCAACTACGTGGCCTTTCCTGGGTGATAATTTAATGCCTAGGTCATAGTCCTTGATTAACTCGAGTCATCTCCTTTGCCTCAAGTTCAGATCCGCTTGTGTGAATATATACTTCAGGCTCTTGTGATCTGAGTATATCTCGCAGCGATTACCGATCAAGTAATGCCCGCAAATCTTCAAGGCATGCACAACAGCCGCTAGCTCTAAGTCGTGCGTAGGGTAGTTCTGTTCATGTGGCTCAATTGCCGCGATGCCATAGGCTACTACTTCCGCTTCTTGCATCAACACGCGCCAAGACTAACCGAGATGCGTCACAAATAACATCAAGCTCTTTGCAACATCCGGTAAACCAACACGGTGCTGTGGTTAGTCCTTTTCTTCAATTCTTGGAAGCTTTCTTCGATTCCTTAGTCCATTCAAACTCTTTTCCTTCTTCAACAACTGAGTCATTGGTCTAGCAATCTTGAAAGCTTTCAATGAACCGGCGGTAGTACCAGCCAATCAAGAAAGCGTCTTTATGTCCGAAACATTCTGGGGTTGATCAATTCAACACCTCTTGGACGCTTGCTTGGGTAACGGCTACTCCACCTCGGACAGCACATGACCAGGAATCCAACTCCTCCAACCAGAACTCACACTTGCTAAATTTTGCATATAATTGGTGCTCTCGAGTTTATCCAAAACTAGCCGTAGGTGCCTTTCTGCCTTCTCTCCTCTTCGAATAGATGAGGATGTCATCAATAAGACTACTACAAACTGATCCAAGTACTCCATAAAAATCTTATTCATCAAGTTCATGAAGCTTGCCGGGCCAGTTGGTTAGTCCAAAGGACATTACGGTGTACTCATACAAACCGTAACGGGTGGTGAAGGCTGTTTCGGGATATCATCGGGTCTGATTTTCAGCTGAAAGTAGCCTAGTCTAAGTCAATCTTTGAGAATACCTGTGCCACTCATTTGATCAAAAAGATCATCAATACGGGGCAGCGGTATTTGTTTTGATGGTAACCGTCATTCAACGATCGGAATAGTGCGCACATCCTGAGAGTGTGATCCTTCTTCTCCACGACAGCACGGGAGATCCCCATGGTGATTGCTGGCCGAATGAATCCTTGTTCAGGCTGCTCTCTAAGTTGTTTCCTTCAGTTCAGCCAGCTCATTAGGTGGCAATCCGTAGGGCTGTTTGGATATCGGGGCTGTTCGGGCAGCAGCTCTATCACGAACTCCATGTCTCTGTCAGGTGCATACCGGGTAACTCATCTGGAAGATGTCAGGGTATCACAAACTAACCAGAACTGGCTTATTTCCCTACTAACTAAGGCTGCTGAGAAGAGAATGAGAGGGTACAGTTTATTAGAGAAAACTCTACCCGATCCCCGGCTGTGTTTTGTGAGTGTGATGGACCTACTCTCACAGTTGATCAAACCCTTGTGCTTGGAGAGCCAATCATCCCAGTATCACATCTAAACCTTGTGTCCCAAGCACAATCAGATTTGCCAAAACTTATTACATTGATAACAATGGTCACTCGGTGCAAACTAGTTTTGTTGTCAACTCTGACCAGGGATTGTCCTATCATTGGTAACTAGGGTGTCAACTTCATTTGATGATTTGCAGCAAACTCTTGGATATGAGAATGTGAAGCTCCAGAATCAAATAAAACCATTGCAGGGGTTGAGTTCACGAGAAACATACCAAGCACCACATCAGGTCGCATCCTGAGCTTCCTCGGCGGTCACATGATTAACCCTGCCTCCCAAGGTTTCTGAGCAGGCTTGGGGGCTGGTTGCGGGCTGGTGGTGCCACGGGCTCTCCCACGCGCTGCTGGTCGCGGAACACGGGAGGCGCAAGCTGAACTGGGACCGGGTACCTTCTTCGGGCACGATTGGAGTAATGCCCGTACTCTCAGCACAATTGTAGCAGTCTATGCCGGCTGAAGTCGGTAGCTGTTGTGCAGTCCGGCGAGGGGCCGGCTGGGGCACACGAGGGGCTGGTGGCTGTGGCTTGCTTGAAGTGGCGCTGGATACCTTGCCGGTGCTGGGCGCTCGGCGGCCGAACTGTGCGGGACGCCATATGAAACGCTGCTGCGAGGAGCTGCCTCTCTGCGGGTTGCGTGCAGCCCACTTACGTTGCGGGACTCCATACGCCATGGTGCTTGTGCTCCATCAATGGCTTGTTCACCCAAGTGGGAAAGTCAGGGAA
This sequence comes from Oryza meyeriana var. granulata, assembly GCA_003991445.1. Taxonomy (NCBI): domain Eukaryota; kingdom Viridiplantae; phylum Streptophyta; class Magnoliopsida; order Poales; family Poaceae; genus Oryza; species Oryza meyeriana. The sequence goes on along the minus strand of RYFJ01004095.1, from coordinate 37,429 downwards.
GTCAAATGGCTCAAAGGCCAGCTGCATCTCCTCATGCTAGTCCTTCCCAGGAACTTCCCCATCTTGTCTCTTCATTTGGTAGGTCGGCAGCGGCATAGGCGAGCAAGGTGGTTGAAGCGGTGGAGGTACTCCTCACGGGGACATGTTGCCTTGCTCAGGGTTCAAATTCCTTCTCTTGATCTTCATGATACCGCTGGGATGTGTTGCTTTGCGAAATGCTACCTCTTAAACTCATTCCACGTTACAACATGGCCTTACATGTTGCATTGGCACGTAATTGTCCACCAATCACTAGCGGCGCCGTGAAGCTGTTCTGCTGCAAATGCCACCTTCTCAGCGTCGCGGCAGTGAACCAAGTCGAGCTTTCTCTCACTGCACGCAGCCAGTCATCGGCGTCAAGTGGATCTCCGAACGGGCAAAACGGGTGGCTTGGTGCGTGAAAATAAACAACTTGGATGGTTGATTGTTGCCCATGTGTTGTGCTCCTTCAAAGGCTTGTGCGGCTGCACCATGCGCAGCGGTGTTCCTTTCAATCCTTACAAGCAATTGAGTTTGTGCCAATGCGGTTTGCTCAGCCACATGAGCACCTCCGGCCAAGGTAGGACCGGGTGCTGCCCACCGGCAGTGCAATGCACCAGGTATTGTGCGATCTTTGCCACCCTGTTGCTGCTGGGGTTGACCAATGGTGCTGTGGTGTTCAGAGGACCTTCTTCTGGAGCCACTCGAGCTGCGAACGGGTCCCGTGCTTGCAGTCATCCTGTACAACATCTCCCGATTACTACTTGCATAAGGATGCAAAAACTAGTGCTACTAGATTGTTGATAGGATGAAATCTAAGATAGCCAGGAACAGAGAAAAAGATTCAATAAAATGTCAAGTCACTGACGTATAATAAGATCCATTAAGCCGCATTGAAACACTTAAGTCATACAGTACATAAACATGGGACAAGCCTTAGTCGATTCATCAAACATACAAAGCCCAAGGGCTGAGTGAATCAGCATCTAACAGCAAACATATCAGTCATTACATCACATCATCAACCATACGGCCACCACGCCTACGGCCGGAAACAAAAGCACTACGCGCACTACAAACAGGCCTCATACTAGTGAGCTCTACCAACTGGAAGACCTATCTCCTGGTAAGCTCTTGCATGTCACCATTTCTGGCGAAGTGGGTACACTTGAACTCATATCTACTCATCTGCAGCAGACCTCCATGTGGGAGCAGGGGCGATGACCCGACGTCGCTGAGCTGAATCGTGAGCTTTCAGATTGAAGCCGGCTTGAAGAGGCCACGTACTCTGCAGCTGTCATGCGTGTAGCGCGAGTTGGAGGGCTGAGCGGGGCACCGGTTAGCAGGCAGCGCTAAATCTACCATCGGCTCCGGGGCAATACGGGTGTTGCACAGGTGCGGGAGCATGGTAGCAGCGGCCTAGGTGCCGCAGCAGGGGCAGGTGCAGCAACATTCTCCACACCATACAGCTCGATGCGGGGAATATGGCCCATGCGGACATGAAGGCTCAATGAGGCGCTCCAAGTGAGCGATGCGCGCCACGACTGCCGCAGCTCCAAGCCAATGACACGGTGGTACGATCTGAGGAGCGCACGTACTCCGCCAAAAGGTGCGAAGGAACATGGTTTGCTCACCTCAGGCTGAGAGTAGAGGTGAAACTTCCTCCCAAATTGGGCGTGCCGGATGGTATGGTATTGTGTAGTCCAACTCCACATGGAGATGCATGCATGTGTGCCATAGGCAATGTAGGCAGCATCATTGATGGCTTCTATGGAGGGAGGAGCCATAGCCGGTGAACTCCAAGGCCGGCTCCCAACATAAGCCTGGCGAGTATAGAACTCGTGCACGGTACTCAACTGAAGCAGGCCAATGTTGGTGTGAGCACTGTATCAGGAGGTGGTGATAATGTGCACGCTGCAGCATGTTCCACAAATCACGTGGCAAACCGGTGGGGCCGGCGTCACTGGTCCAATGGCAAAACAACCCACTCGGCCATCTGCAGCAAGTTAGCAACACACACGATGAAAATCAATGATTTCAGAAATGAAAGTTGGGCAGGTAGTAGTAAAACTATATGAGATGAGTGATATATGTTATAGTGCCTTAGTTTTCACAAGTTTTAGCAATTAGTTTTCAGATTCCAAAACAAGCATGGGTGATGCGAACATAACAAGTATATCGCACAAGCCGGCAAGAGATAACAACACAAGAATAAAAGGAGAAGCAACGCTTCCCATCTTCGTACTGCTACCCCTTAAGTCCTTATCCTATAATGTTAATAACGTCTAGCGTTCATCATCACCAAGGGTCATCTTCAAACCAAATGACAGTAGGTAAGGAGATAGAAGTCTAGATTTTGCTGTAACATCTTTTTGCAAACATTTTGCAGCAGCTTTTCACTAAGATTTAACAACTTTTTAAAATCATTTAGAGCTAAAATTCAAAAGTACTTGAAACCATTTTCAAGGGCAAGGGCCGCTGCAGTTTTGAACATTGAAGCATAAGTTTAAGTCAAAATCTTTTGTCCAAAGGGAGGTAAGTGGAGCAAAATGATATGCTAAATAGGTAATATGACTACTTAGAGTTTTTAGAAGATAGATGAGAATTTTGAACAGGTGTTTTTCAAACCAAAACCTACCTAACGACATGGCTTCCTATGACTTAACCATGGTCGGTATGGCTCTGATACCAAGCGCTGTCGGACCCGGGTTTGACCCCGAACCCTATGTGTGTACCGTGCTAGTCCCACGATCAATTGCTAGCACACACATTCAACATTGGCATCATAATCCATACATCACAGGTTCAGCTCACAGCGGACCAAACATAAGTCGTACAAGAGTCTAGACTTTAGCGGTTACATAGAGGCCGACCGGCCAAATAGAACAGCAAATTAACAAAGAGTTCAACAGCGGAAACAAGATAATAGAGGCACCAAAAACCAGCAAGTATGCTCTGCCCGCCCACAGGCAACCAACCGGTAAGCCTAGTAAGCACCGTCGTCGTCGTCTCCAAAACCCGCTGCATAGAAGTACCCGATTGTCGGGTCCTCCTCAACCATCTCTAAAAAAAAAGAAGTCACACAAGCGTGTGTGAGTACAATACGTACCGCAAGCTTATAGTGTTTGCAATGGTATTCCATAATATGCGAAGATAAACAAGGAATGGTTCAGGTCCTGCAGTTTGCATAAATCATAATATACATAGCGAAAAACATTGCGGTTTTGCAACGAAATTTTTGTAAATCAAGCTAGCACAGCAAACAAGTATATAAGCATCAACCCCAAGTGTTTCCAACCATATGGGCTCCCTGCCCATGCCAGCCAACAGTGGCAACACGCTGCCACAACCATCCCAGCAAACTCCCGTTCGCACCAAAATCTTTCCCAAAACAGTTCCCAAAATTAAAACTACTACGGTGGAGAATTTCCCAAGTCGTCCATAAACCGAGGACACGGCTATTCGAATAGTTTTAACTCTCGAGAGTGTGTACAACTGTACCCACATGACAAGGACAACATGAGCTACCACACAGGAGGCTCACACCATCAATGAAAAGCCTTTCCACCGTTGACCTAGCAATATCCCGCGCTTATGATCCATCCCTAGGGAGTTGGGAGGCCTCCCAAAATCCCCAAGGCTCATACGATGTGCTGGTCACCCTTGAACATAATCAAAGGTACCTTCGGGCTATGGACAAAAACCATAACTCGCACTATCCCAATGTCAACAAAAATGACCTACATACCACCGGCGGGTCTATTTGCTAGGTATCAACAATATACTAAGCTAGGAACTCCCCATCAGAGCCACATGTGGTTTGCACTGTGCTTCTTGGTTCTAGCTACACCATAGAATCGGTCCTTAGTGACCGGGCGAGGACAACCACCTAATCGATACCACAACAAGGCACCGAAACACTACATCCACTCGCCCAGTCCAAAAGCTCGTTTTCAGTTTTTGTTTTCCACCAAGAGCACAGGGGAATTACCCACTGTTTCATTTCCATAATTTCGCAAATGCTTCTTTTCCCAACATCCCAAAATCAAGTAACAAGTAGCCTTGATTAAAAAGCAAACTAAGCATACCTATTGACATCTTCCAAACCACATGAACCCAAATTTTCAGTGGCAGCATAAGTGACAAGGAATTCATGATACTCAAGTAACAAGGATAGGGCATATGCAACAAGAGGTTAACTACCCAAGAATCCCACACATTTTCAAGTAAAACATCGCATGCATAATAGTTTACAATCAATATGGTTTGTAAGTTTGAAATATAGGAGCAATTGATCAAGGGGGTGCTTGCCTTGTTCCTGGACTTCTTGGAACTCTTCTGATCCTTCCACAACCGGGTCAACGACGTCGTGTTCCACGAGAATACCAAACGAATGCAATGGAAACAACGGCAAAATATTTAACAGAACAGGAAGTACGAATTTTTTGCAGAATATGCAAGTGCATGATTTTAGATGCATTTAGGAAAAAGAATCGCTTGAATCCGAGTTCGTATGAGGGAGATACGGCTAAACGAAGTCTGCTCTATCCTAAAATCGAAAATAAATGAGAAACAGCGTTTTCGCTCGACCGAACTGCAGAAACGGCTGAAAACATTCTACTGACTTAACGGGTGGTCTATTTGAGACGTTTTCGGTTCTAGGGCATTTTTATGGTACGAAACCTACATGTGTGCTGCTGTGAACCTAAGGACAACTCCCAAAAGTGGATATTCTCCAACTTGCTAGGATATTAATCGCGCACGCTCACACGTCACTAAATGGCCTAACACGTGAAAATCCACCGGGCGTGAAGTTTTAATCTAAGGCATTTGGGGGCGTGGAGGGTTTCTAGGCCTAGGAGTCACTGGATGTACAAGTGGAACTACGGGAAGGCTCGGTAGTGGCGAACGCCTCGGTCCAAAACGATGTCTTCGCTACGAGCAAACTACACATCTTCGCACGTTAACGATAACCGGCAAAAACGGGAAAACGACAGCAGCTACTCTACTCGGGTTTTATCCCGCTCTGACGCTAGAGGGGCCAACCGGCTTGCATGGGGCTGATGGGGTGGCTGCTACTAACTCAAACACGAGCGCACCTTAGGTGTTTGATGAAAAGCCAAGCTAATGCACGGCTTGTCTACCTCTGTCCTCTCATGCTCTAGTGAATGGCTAGTGATGCAGGGGTGTGGGGAAGCTCTAGGGGTCCTGCATGCAAGATCGAAGGCTCTACTACATGCGGCCATGCTCCGAGGAAGCCTCATCCACACATGCGGCCACGGTGGTGACGCTTGGGTGGATGGCAAAACAATGGCAGGACAGGCCAAGCCAAGGACGTGGGGAGAACTAGTGGCCTCCTAGGAGTAAAAAGAAGGTACATGCAGAAATAGAAGCTCACCGAAGAGTACAGGCCGTGGGGTGCGACGTTGAGGCGGTGGTCGGCTCGGCAACTGGGTCGCTCGTGATGGAGGCTGCAGACAAGTGCTATGATGAGCTCAAAGTGAAGGGAAGATGGTGATACGGCCAGGACAGCGCTAACTCACCAGGGCGCAGTTCAGCGGCTGGAAGGTCACGGCGGCACCCGGTCGGCGTTACAAAACACGATGGGGCTGCGGTGGTGCCTGCTGCTTGCCGAGGGCGAAAACGGAGTTAGGTCGGGCAAGAACACGTGGTGACACAGCTGAGACAAGGTAAAACTCACCGGAGCTCTCAGACGAAAAGCGTGTGCTCGCCGGCGCCGTGGGCGGCACCTCACGTTCTCAGCGAACCAAGGGGCAATCGCCTGGGTCCTTGGGTGCGTGAGAAAGAGGGCGAACTGGGGAGGCAGGAGGGCATAGGCTTGGTTAAAAGGAAGGCAGGGAAGGAGAGGAGAGGGGAGGGGCGCTGCTCTGCTCCACGGTCTCGCGATGGCGTGTGCGTGGGCAAGCGTGCAGCAGACAGATGGGACAGGGCAGGGCGCTGCTGATGCTGTCGGGGGTATCTCGCGAGGTCCCAAGGCGGCTCTGCCTCTCCCTCTCACGTGGTCTGGGGCGCGCAGAGGAAGCCACCTGGCCGAGCCGCACGGGCGGAGAGAGATCCTGGCGTGATCTCGTTTGGACGATGGAGGACAGAGCACAACGGATAGCATCACGAGTCGAAGATTCACACTTCAGGACTGTCTCAGGGTTGACGCCGAAACCAATCGGCCGATACAGATTGATACAAACCGATGATGTTATAAGCGAGAAGCAAACCGGCCGATTGCCGATAGCATTCGCATACTTGAGCATCAGCTAAAAGCCGATGACAACATAGGCAGAGTAAAAAGCTAGCTGACTGGCGCGGGCTCGCGAGAGAGGGCGCGGGCGCGAGAGAAAAAGGGCGCGGCACGAGAGAGGGCGCGTGCGCGAGCTCGGGAGAGAGGGAGCGCGGGCACGGGCTTGCGAGAAAGGGCACGGACTCGAGAGAGAGAAACAGGCCAGGGCGCGGGCACGGTCTTGCGAGAGAGAGGTTGCGGGCACAGGCAAGGGCGCGGGCACGGCAAGGGCGCGGGCGCGAGGCCGGGAGCGAGGGCGCGGGCGCGAGGTCAGAGAGCGAGGGCGTGGGCACGAGGTCGGGTCGGGACGATGGCGCGGGCGCGAGCTCGAGGTCGGGAGAGAGAGTCCGGGCGCGAGCTCGGAAGCAGAGTCCGGGCGCGAGGGCGCGGACTCAAGAGAGAGCCAAGTCCCCGGGCACGAGAAAAGGGCGCGGACTCGAGAGAGAAACAGGCGAGGGCGCGAGCTCGGGAGCCAGAGGGCGCGGGCACAGGCGAGGGCGCGGGCGCGGGCGCAGGCAAGGGCACGGGCGCGAGGTCGGGGTCGGGACGATGGCACGGGCGCAGGTCCGATCGGGAGGCGTCTGGTCCGATGGGAAGGATTCGGACCGTCCAATCCCCAAGAGGATGGTCCGATTGGGGCAGCATGCTTCCAACCGAAAGAAACTTGGGGACAAGGCTGGGTTTTTCATGCATGAAAGATGACATGAAGAGCATGCAGATGGAAAAACGGTTTTATGCACCAAAGATCCAAAGTGGGCTGTTACACCGTCGACCCCAGCCCTGGGCAGTACTGGGGGCGCGCCGATGGCGCCGGTGCATCCCTCCACGCCCCCTCCATCGCCGAGCACGGTGGCGAATATGGGGGCCGCGGCGGCCACGCCAGAGCGGGCCTTCACGGAGCCGACTGAAGTCCCTGCTATGGAGGGAGGAAGGGACGCCAGGGCCCAGCCGTTTCCCGCGAGAGGGGAGCGGGCCCTGGTCCTTTTTGCTGCCCAGCGGCCGGGCGGGGCACGCAGACGCGAGACGCTACACGCCGTGTTGGGGCAGCTGGTGATCGCCGCCGGTGAAGTACAGGTGGCAGCCCGTCGGGTGCAGCGCGAGTCCACCCGGGTCCGGGCGGAACTCGAGAGCGGGCGAGCAGCGATCGCAGCGGCGATGGAGGGGCTCACCGCCCGTATGGTCGCCACTGAAATCTTCGTGACGACCCGCCGGCAGGAGGTCGAGGCGGCGGAGAAACGCATCGCCCAACTGGGGGCCGCCGCCAAGCTTGCCGCAGACGAGGCCTCCCGTGCCCGGTCGGTGATGGAGGCGCGGGAGAAGGAGATGTCCTCCTGGGAGGACCGCCTCCAGGGCAAGGAGGCCGGTCTCGTGGCTCGGGAGCGTGGGATCAGCGCGTGAGAGGAAGCCGCGGTGATCAGCGAGGAGGCCGCCAAGCTTTCCAGCGCCATGGCCCAGGACGGCATGAGCTGCCTCCTGAGCAAGGAGAAGAGGCTGGTGTCCTGGGAAGAAGACCTCAAAAAGCGAGAGGCCGACCACCGGCGCGAGGAAGAGCAGGCGAAGATGCTGGCCGCCGATGTAGACGCCAAAGCCGAGGTTCTCGAGACGCGAGAGGCGCTCCTGGAGGAGAAAGAGAACTCCCTGGCCCGGCGGGAGGCGGTGGTGAAGGCTGCCGAGGCCCAGCAGGTGGAGATGGAGGCCTCCCGGGAACACGCAGTCAGCTTCGAGGCCGTAGCGCGCGGGGCCGCGTCTAGCGGCTCCCCGTCATCGGGAAGCGCGGCGAGTTCAGCTGAGAAGCTGGCCAGGGCGGAGAAACGGCTGAGACTGGCGCAAAATAGCCTCGCCCTCCAGAAGGACCTCGACAGCGAGATCTCGGCCTGCCTGGGGCGGTACGGCTCCGAGGTCCCGGGGTGTCTCAAGCGCATCGGCATCCGGGCTCCTCTGCGGAGGTCCGGGGGGCCAACCAGGGTCGGTCAGGAGCTGGTGGAGCTCGGCGACTTGCTGGACACGCTGGACTTGCTCCCCCGGAGAATCCATGAGGTCCTGGAGAAGGAAGGAACAGAGCTTGCCACGCGGGTGGCGGAGTACGTCCTTGGCTGCTACCGGGCTCGGGACGCGGAGTTTTCCCTGGCCCCGGTGCTGGAGGGATTCCCCGCCGATGGGGAAGAAGAGGCTCGAAAAGCCGTGGCTGACGCTACTGCGACGGTGGCCAGATTCTTCAACCGGGGGAAACACCTCGAGAATCCGGGGACCGACGAATCCGGCGAAGAGACTGGGCCCGATGAGTGATCTCCCCCCGCGCGGCGACGCCCCCGGTCCTCCGCGCATGCTTGCACTTTGACTTCACCTGTCTTGTACAAAGAAAGACATTCGTGTGTGTATATAACTATGTTTGTGTTTTCGCACCTTTGCCTATTGTACTGGGAGTAGCTTATATTCGGATGTTGCTTATTTTCGGGTCTTCGCGCCCTGGATGCTCAATACTTGTTGTTATTCGTCTTGATATCCCGGGCCCGGGAACGCCGAGCTCCGGGTGTCGTCTGAGTCCAAGCCCGGTGGCCGTCACCGGTGGCAGCGCGTAAGCCCTCCTTGGGGCCTGGCGTAACCGCTCGCCCTGGGAACTCAGTCCCTGGGACGGTTAAGTCCCGATCGGGGCAGTCCGGACGGTCTGATTCCGAAGCGGACGGTCCGAGCTTCGCTCCTCCTCGCGGGAGACGGCTGTTACTTGACCTCCCACACCTCCCGCGCCGACCGCCCCGGGAGCTCGGCTCCCGAGTGCTGCGGGCTTGGTGGTTGCCCTCCCCGGGGACTCGGTCCCCGAGTACGCGAGGAACCAAGCGTGAGTCTCCCGGGCCTAGGGACCCTCCCTGGCCCCGGGCGATGCCGAATCCCGGGAGAAGACTGCTAGAGAGCGAAAAATACGAAAGGGAGCCCCACGCGTGTTAGGTATGGCCGAAGTGCTAAGCTCGAGCCTCCTGACTCGCCGGAAGCCCCTCGGGAGCCGGCCCTGGCTGCGCCCGGGGTCCTCGGGCAGCGAAGTATCCAGCGCCTCGGCCGTGGCCGGGGAGGAACTGGCCGACCGGGCACCGTAGCCCGCCCCGGGAATCTAGGCAGGCCCGACAGGGGGACTTTGCCCGAGACCCCGGAGCATCGACAGTGCCCGGGGCGCGGTCCACGACCCGACCACCGGGCCCCAGCAACTGGGGCGACACTAACCCGGTGGCCCCCGCGCTCGGCCTGGCAGATTCCGCTTTGCCCCTGGGGCCAAGGAGAGCAAAACACGTGGCCACACAAGCAGGGCGAGAAATAGGAATTGAGCGATATGTACAGTCAGGCAAGATTACTTATCTGGATTGCCGGTCAGGGTAGCACAGTTCCGCGAGCACGACTCCGGGTCCAGGAGAGCTGCTAGCCCCTGGGCCGAGAATCACCGCCAGGAACAGATCTGGGGATGGGGCCCCCAGGCTGGGCATGAGCACAGGTCAGTGCCGGGAACCCCTTCCCCGCGCATTCACCTCGGGTCCGGGGTCCCAAGGACGTTCCCGTTCCCGGGGCTCGTTACCGGGGCGTGACCCCGGGTCCCCTTCTTCAGCCCGCTGGGGAAAGGTCTAATCTGCGCACAGTGAACTGTGAGAGTATCTGGCTCGTTCCCTTGTCCACTCCATGCTACGAATCGTGGCGTCGATCATCTCCTGAACGCGTCCTCAGAGTCGCGACCGTGCGGAGGAAAAGATCACGCATAACCATTTCACCCCTACCTCCGAAAAGAACCGACTCCGAAGCTAGCCAGGCAAGGCGCCGGAGCCGCCGGGACCCGGGGCGCCTCCCGGAGGGCGCCCTTAGGTCCCCGCGAGCAGCACGTCGGGATGCGGTTACTCGTCAGTAGGGAACTGATGATAATGCGCGAACCCCAACTGTCGCACGGGCGCGGCCCGATTATGCCCCCAAAGGGACGAGACAGCCATGAGCGTAACACATGGAAACAGACAAAAAGGACGACACCGGGAAAGATATTAAAAAGCTATATACGAAGGCGAATACATATGGGGGCCCCCGGCCAGCGCCGAGATTAGAAGAAAACCGGCGCTGGCCCAAGCTTCCCATAACTTACAGGATATGCTTATGGATAAAATTTGCGAAGATGTTCGATATTCCAGGGACTGGGAAGCAGGGTCCCGTCTTCTTGGCCCAGTCTTACTGAGCCCGGTCGGGAGGCACCGATCACGAGGAAGGGGCCTTCCCACATGGGGGAAAGTTTATTCTTTCCGGCACGTGTGAGGACACGGCGGAGAACTAAGTCCCCGACCTTGAGTGATCAGGCCCGAACCTTACGCTGGTGGTAGCGCTTGAGGCTCTGTTGATAACGAGTGACGCGGAGCGAGGCGCGCCGCCTTCGTTCCTCGAGGAAGTCGAGGTTGTCGAGTTGCACGTTGTCGTCGTCGACGTCGTCGCTGTAGCGCAGTACCCGGGGAGAGCCGAAAGTTAGCTCTGACGGCAGGACGGCTTCGGCCCCGTACACCAGGAAGAATGGGGTCTCCCCGGTCGCCCGGCTTGGTGTGGTACGATTCGCCCGCAGGACCGCCGGGAGCTCGTCGATCCACTTGACGCCATGCTTTTTGAGGTCGTTATAGGACCTTGTTTTGAGGCCCCGCAGGATCTCCGCGTTCGCCCGCTCAGCCTGCCCATTGCTCGCAGGGTGGGCAGGGGAGGCGAAGCAGAGCTTGATGCCGACGTCGGACAGTACTCGCCGAAGAGCTCGCTCGTGAACTGCGTGCCGTTGTCGGTAATGATGCGGTTGGGGACTCCGAAGCGGCTGGTGATTCCCCGGATGAATTTGAGCGTTGAGTGCTTGTCGATGTCGACTACAGGGAATGCCTCCGGCCACTTCGTGAACTTGTCGATGGTGACATACAGATGCCGATAACCCCCGACTGCCCGGGGAAAGGGGCCGAGGATATCGAGTCCCCAAACCGCGAAGGGCCAGGACAGGGGGATCACCCGGAGTGCTTGTGTCGGCTGGTGGCTCTGTTTGGCATGAAACTGGCATGCACGGCAGCGCTGGACGAGGTTGAACGCGTCCTGCAAAGCTGTGGGCCAATAAAGTCCTTGCCGGAAAGCCTTATCGACCAGGGATCGAAATGCGGCATGACTGCCACACTCCCCTTCGTGGATGTCGGCGAGGATCTCGACGCCGGAGTCGCGCGGAATGCACTTGAGCAGGACGCCATTAGCGCCGCGCCGGTAGAGGTCCCCTTCTACCATGACGTAGCGCTTAGACGAGCGAGCGATCCTTTCTGCTTCCGCGTCGTCTTCGGGGAGATGCGCTCGGAGAACATATGCCCGGATTTCGTCCATCCAGGAAGGCGTGCTGGGTCCGGCCGCGAGGACCAAATCCTGGGGCCGGGAGCGCGTGTCAGGCTCAGACCCGGGCTTGGGGCGGTCCCCAAGGTCCCGGTTGAGCATACCGAGGGGGTCTCGAGGGCTTCCTGGAAAACCCCCGAGGGGACTGGCGCCCGTGAGGAAGCCAGCCTTGAGAGCTCGTCGGCGGCGAGGTTGCAACTACGAGGGACGTGGCGAAGCGTGAGGTCGTCGAGGCGGCGCTCAAGCCTCCGCACTTCGTCCACGTACGCGGCCAATTGAGGGTCCAGGGTTTGGTACTCCCCGGACACCTGGTTGACGACGAGCTCGGAGTCGCCTTGCGCGCACAACCGTCGCACCCCGAGGGCGATTGCGGCCCGGAGGCCAGTGAGAAGGCCCTCGTACTCGGCCATGTTGTTGGTGGCTCTGAAGTTGAGGTGGACGACGAAGCGGAACTCGTCCCCAGCGGGTGATACGAGGACGACCCCGGCCCCGGCGCTGGGGCGACGAGCCTGCCTGGTGCAGGAGCCGTCGAAGTTCATTATCCAGTGGAGGCGCAGGTCAGGCGACAGCTTGGGGGCCAGGAATCCGGCGTCCAGCACAGGATCCGGCTTGGGCCCCGGCGTCCACTCCGCCAAAAAATCCGCCAGGACCTGGCTTTTGATGGCGTGGCACGCTTGGAAATGGAGGTCGAACTCAGCGAGCTCGACCGCCCACTTAGCAACACGGCCCGTTCCCTCCCGGTTATGCAATATCTGCCCGAGGGGGAAGGATGTGACTACGGATACCTTGTGCGCCTGGAAGTAGTGGCGAAGTTTCCTGGATGCGATGAGAACTGCATAGAGCATCTTTTGCGCCTGGGGATAGCGCGATTTGGCGTCACGGAGTACCTCGCTGATGAAGTACACCAGCTTCTACTGCGTGTTTCCCGACGCCGGCCCGACAAGGGCCGGGGGTCCGGGCTCAGCTCCCTTGGGAGGGAGCAAGCTCTCGCCTATGGGAACAGGTATGGACCTGGGACCTTGGGGCCCCGGGTGGAATGTTGGGATTGTCCCGGGCACCGCGTCCTCGGGCTCGCGCTCGCCTTGGCGAGGCTGCCCAGGTTCAGGCTTCGCGGTGGCGGGCCCGGGAGGTGAATCCCGGGTCGCGCGCCTGCTTGGCAAGGGGCGCTCGACGACGAGCGCCGCGCTTACCACCTGCGGGGTTGCCGCGATGTAGAGCAACAAGGGCTCGTCTGGTGCTGGTGCCATGAGGACAGGGGGCGTAGTCAGGTACCTCTTGAGCTCATCAAGGGCTTGATCCGCCTCATCCGTCCAGGTGAACTGCCTGGATTTCTTGAGGAGCTTGAATAGGGGGAGGGCACGCTCCCCAAGCCTGGAGATGAAGCGACCTAGTGCGGCCACGCACCCGGACAGCTTCTAGGCCTCCCGTAGCCTCATCGGGGGGCGCATGCGGTCGATTGCCGCTATCTTCTCCGGGTTCGCCTCAATGCCGCGGCTGGACACGAGGAACCCGAGGAGCTTGCCGGCCGGGACCCCGAAGACGCACTTGTCCGGGTTCAGCTTCATCCTCGTGCATCAAAGGTTGCTGAACGTCTCGGCCAAATCGTGGAGCATAGTGGCGCGGTCGTGCGACTTCAGCACCAAATCATCTACGTAGGCCTCCATATTGCGACCTAGCTGCGAATCAAATGTTATACGGATAGCACGCTGGAAAGTGGAACAAGCATTCTTTAACCCAAAAGGCATGCAAACATAACAATAAGCCCCCTGAGGGGTAATGACAGAAGTTTTTTCCTCATCCTCCTCCGCCATCCGGATTTGATGATAACCAGAGTAGGCATCTAGAAAACACAAAAGGTCGCACCCCGCAGTGGAGTCGACTATCTGGTCAATGCGAGGCAGAGGGAATGGATCTTTGGGGCAAGCCTTATTGAGGTCTGTGTAGTCTATGCACATGCGCAGTTTTCCATTGGACTTGGGGATGACGACCGGGTTGGCCAGCCACTCGGGGTGGACGACCTCGCGGATGAAGCCGGCAGCGAGAAGCTTGTCGATCTCCTCGCAGATAAAGGCTTGGCGCTCCGGGGCCTGCCGTCATACCTTCTACCGCACTGGGCGCGAGCCCGCGCGGATGCTAAGCGATGCTCAATCACCCCCTGGGGACCCCGGCATATCCGATGGTTGCCAGGCGAAAACATCGAAGTTTGCCCGAAGGAAGGCGATGAGCGCGCTTTCCTATTTGTTGTCCAGCGAACCGTCGATCTTGACGGTCCGGGACCGGTCGTCGCCGAGGACGACCTCCTTGGTCAGCTCCGCGTGGTGCGATGAGGCGCGGCTTGGGGGCACGGAGCAGCGAGGGCCCCACGTCACCCGCCGCGTCGGGGGCCGCTGGGGCGATGTCGGCCGCATGCTGCTCGGCACACGAGAGGGCGGCCTTCACATCCCCGAGGACTGAGATCGGGCCCGAGGGGCCCGGAAGCTTCATGGTTAGGTACGCGTAGTGCGTAACCGCCATGAACTTCACCAACATGGGGCGCCCGAGCACCGCGTTGTAGGAAAGGTTGCACTCGGTGACATCGAAGACGATGCGCTCGGTGCGGAAGTTGCCGCGCGTCACCGAAGGTGACGGCAATGAGACCTAGCCGAGAGGCCAAGTGAGGCCCTTCGTAATCCCAATGATGGGCAACGAGGGCGCAAGGCTCATCCCCAGGGCCTTGATCTTCTCGAAGACTTCGGGGGAAAGGATATTGAGGGCGGCACCCCCGTCGACAAGGACGTGGCCCACCTTGACGTTGCATATGGTGGGGGAGACAGCCAAGGCGAGCTGTCCCTCACCGGGTACCTGGGCCGGATGGTCCGCGGGGCCGAAGGTGATCGGGGTGTCTGACCACTTCAGCCTCCGGGACACCTCGGGGCCCGGTGTCGCAGCCAAGAGCTCGTGCTTCATGGCCTTGAAGCCACGGGGGAGGAGTGAGCATGTGCCCCGCCGTCGAGGGTGGCAAGGACATTCTCGGGTTCTTGGAACTCGAGAGGATGCTCCGACTCGGGAGCGGGCTTGGCTTGCTGCCGCTCCTGCTGGAACTTCTTGGTGCGCTCGGCCAAGTTATGGACGGCGCGGCACTCGGTGAGGTCGTGGCGATCCGTCTCGTGGACGGAGCACCACTTCCGGCCCGCAGCCGGTGGCTGCGAGGCAGGAGTGGCTTTCTGCCGCTTGCCGCCGTTGCCGTCTCGGCGTGCGACATCGCCCTGGGGGCGGCCGGTGGCCACCAAAGCGAAGTTTTTGGTGACCTCCTTGCCCTTCTGGCGCTTCCTTCTATCCTGCCGTAACGCAGAACGCGAGGATTCGCCGCCCTCTCCGGGGCCCTGGTTGGGGCCTCGGGCATGGCTTGTTCCACGCCGGGCCTCCCCTTGCGGGCACAATGGTCGGCGAGATTGAACAGCTCGGCCGCAGTTTGGACGTTGCGGGTGCCCAACTTCTCGAGCATGCGCTGGTCGCGCACGCCCGAGCGAAACGCGTGGATAACCGCGTGGGGGCGATGTGAGGATTGTGTTGCGAACCTGGCTGAAGCGCTGCAGAAAATGTCTCAGCGCCTCGTCCTGCCGTGACGTAGGGCGTGCAGGTCACTCGTCCCAGGGCGTGGGAAGGTGCCCTGGAAGTTTGCCACAAATTGGTGGCAGAGACTCTCCCAAGAGTAGATCGACCCTCGGGAGGTTCATCATCCAGGAGCGAGCCTGGGCTTTAGGGCGACGGGAAGTAATTCGCCATCACCTTCTCGTCGCCACCAGCTGCCTGGATGGCGGTAGTGTAAATCTGTAAGAACTCCGAGGGGTCGACGGAGCCATCGTATTTCTCCGGCAAGCTGGGCTGGAACTTAGCCGGCCAGCGAACCTGCCGGAGGCCTGGGGAGAGCGCCAGGCAACCCGAGTAGCCGTACTGGGCGGGCTGGGCGATGGATGGCGGTTTCCCACTAGTGGATCGAAACTGGAGGCCGGGCCTCGGAATGCCTGGCGGCGTCCGTGCGCCGCTCACGCTGGCGCTCCATTGTGACCCGGGCGTCCTCGTGGCCCGCGCCCGGTTCAGCCGTTACGAAGGTCCGCCCGCGCCCCGGGCTTGGTTCTGGTTCGGGGCGGTAGACCGGCTCGCGCTAGAAGTCGCGTGGTCGGAGGTCCCAGCACTTGCATGGCCATCGGCTGCGATGCGGCGATGGGCGGTGCCTACCAAGTCGGCGATCTCGCTAATTCACCGCCGCTCCCGGCCTCCACCCCCGGCAAATGCCAGGGGGTGGCGCAGGAGAGCTTCTGCCACCAAGAGGGCCTCCTATGGTGTCGCCGAATGAAAGTTGAGGCCGCGACGTGCCGTGGGGCGGCGCCTCTGTTCGCGCCTCATGGATGAGGCGGCGGCAGACCCGCGGGCACTTGCCGCCCCCTCCGCGAGGAAGGGCCGAGCCACACTACCAGGCCGCCGCGGGCGCGCTTTGCCCGCCAGGTACGCGCCGTGCGCCCCTAGAAGGTGAAGAGGGAGAAAGGTGGCGGGCTTGCCACCGGCTAACGTTGCCCGGCGGGGTGTAGTCGCCGGACTCCTCGTCGGAATCCCGCGAACGATGGCCTCCAGCCATGAAGGCGTCGGTGTCGGGAACGTTCGGCGTTCTGCCTGAGGAAGAAAACTCCCCTACCTGGCGCGCCAGCTGTCGAAGGATGAAACTCCGACGGGGAAGTCAGGAGACCCCCTTTGAGGTCGGCCAGGGGAGTGGTTCTCAGGCGGAGTCGGCGTCAGTGTGGAAGAAGATCAATGGTCGGAGAATCGGCGCACAAGAAAGACACAAGGAAGTATACAGGTTCGGGCCACACGGGGGCGTAATACCCTACTCCTGTGTGGATGCTATCTGGAGATGAATGTATTCGCGGTGTTACAAGGTCAGCTTAGCTCGAGACCGGAGCTGAAGAGGAAGAACCGTAACTAGAGTGTGCTCCAGCCAGATATTCTCTTGCCCCTCCGTCGGGCGTGGATCCTCCTTTTATCTGTCAAAAATCGAGTCCCCTGCGCCCTATCCCTGAGAGAGAGAGAGTTTAGGTATGCTACGTCTTGTCATGGACCTCCGCGCTCTGGCCGTCTGCTGAGTCGTCCGGGAGGTGCGTCTCATCGTCGCCCAGCTATCGGTAGCTACGGAGGCTGGCCGTGAAGATGCTGTTGGCTTAGCACGTCACGTTCGTCGCCTCCCATGTCAGCCGCGGGGGTCTAGATGCCGCCTCCCGCGTTAGCCGCGGGCGGCTAGATGCCGCATCCCTTGCCAGCTGCGGGCGGCCAGACAGTGACGATGCTGTCGGGTCAGCCCGTCTCGTCGTTTGCCAGGCGGTGGAAAACCAGAGCCCTCAGCTGTATTGGGAGCCAGCTGACAGGGGGTCATTATGACAGCGCACGCTTGTCCAGCCGGGAGACAGGCGGGAGGTGCGCCGTGGCTTCTCCATTAATGAGGGTAGTTGGGAGCTGATCCGCTCAAGCCGGTCTCGTGCTCCGGGGCGGAGAGTTTGTCGGGTCCTCCGCGCGCACGAGACACCGAGACCCCAGGTCCCATGCCCGGGGGCGGCACCCGGGGATGGCGCTTCCGAGCCCGGGCAGCGTCCTACCCCCAAGCACTTAACGGGATAAGTCCTAATAGTCCGCTGCCACTTGTGCAGAGAATGGGCCCTGGGGGAGCTGACATGGGGGAAGATCCACACGTCTCTAGAGAATGTGGGACCCTCATTCCTGTTTCGCCGACAAGCCTCCACCAAAACACTGATACGGAGGACCATCCTTAAAACAACCATAACTTTCGCATACGGACTCGGAATCAAGTAAATAAGTAGTTTATGGACATCTACGAAAAAATTCCTATCCGCTTCTCCCCACTTTGTTGGGTTTCCCGAAATCAGTTTTGCAAAATTCATCCCGGAAAATTGGGTATCCGCACTTCAAAGTTCTAGCATGCTTTTTAAAGCACGCTTGTGTATTTCTACAGGCCACATCTTATATCAGACTTAGCTGCCACCTCCTGAGGTTGTTGTTCCTGTGCTCCTAGTTGAGAAAAAAATATCAGAAAAATAAAAGAAAAATAAAAAAAGGTGTGAAAGAAAAAAAAGAAAAGGAGAGGAGCACATAGGACACACTAGGGAGCCAGCTGTGTGTTGTTTTGTGCTATGTTTTGCCTTGTCCTTATTTCCTTGCTACTGTCCTTTCATACTTGTTTGTCTTCCTTGTCTTATCACATCTGGTTTAGAACGCGTTTAGGCCAGCAACTAGGACAAGTGCTTTGGACATTTATTCAGCATTACTATCTGTTATTGAATTGTGTGCTACTAATATATTTGGCCTCCCAAGCTCCACATATATACTCCTGGTTAGCACGGTCTCAACCCTTGCAATCGCTGGATAACGCCCTCAAGGTTCATGGTTCACAATAGAGCATGCCGTGTTGTCATTGATAGCTGAAGTTGTAGCAACCTTGCTAGTTC
This sequence comes from Oryza meyeriana var. granulata, assembly GCA_003991445.1. Taxonomy (NCBI): domain Eukaryota; kingdom Viridiplantae; phylum Streptophyta; class Magnoliopsida; order Poales; family Poaceae; genus Oryza; species Oryza meyeriana. The sequence continues at coordinate 19,267 of RYFJ01004095.1, read as the reverse complement.
AGATTTGGTTGACAAGCTAGGTTTGCCTACACAACAACATCCACGGCCTTACTACATCCAATGGTTCAACTCTTGTGGTAAGTTGAAGGTAAGTAAAGTTGTGAGAGTGCAATTTTCTGTTGGAAATTACCATGATAGTACAAATTTTGATGTTGTGCCTATGCAAGGATGTTCCTTGCTTTTGGGTAGACCTTGGGAATATGATAGAGATGTGCTGCACCGTGGTAGAACTAGCACGTATACTTTCACACATAATAGCAAAAAGATTGAGTTGCTACCAATGACCCCTGCTGAAATTTTGATGGACGATATAGCACGTGTTGAAAATAAATCTAAGTCTGAAAATCAGCAAGTAGCTAAAGATGTTTTTCCACCTAAAAAGGAGAAAAAAGAGCCACATGCTAGGAAAGAAACACTTAAGTTGAAAGAAGCTTCCATGTTAGCTACTAAATATGAGATTTCTGAGTTAAATGTTGATGAATCTATTTGCTATGCTTTGGTTTGCAAGGAAACATTCTTTACACTTGAAGACTTGCCTCCTTCTTTGCCACGTGCTATTATTAACCTTCTGCAGGAGTTTGCTGATGTATTTCCAAGTGAGATACCCCCGGGGCTGCTGCCTATGAGAGGAATTGTGTTGATGTTTTACACCGGCAATATGAATATGGGGCTACTTGGCGGATGGAAACTCGGTGGATTGCAAAGGAACAAGGCAAGGTTTATACTGGTTCAGGCCCTTGATGTGAGGTAATACCCTACGTCTAGTTGTGGTGTTATTCCTTTGAGGATTTGTGTCTGCTTCTATGAGCTCGTGACCTCAAGGGGTGCCCTACCTCCCCTTATATACTGGGGGATAGGGGTACAAGGTAGGAGTCCCAGTCGGATACGGCCAAGGGATCTCCTCTTAGAGATACAATCTACCCGACTAGGACTGTATATTCCTTATTGTACAAGGCAAAGTCTGTCGGGTGCTACTATATCTCTAATTATAAGTCTCGGCTCATCCTCTATCCGAGTGGCCCATATGCTTGTGATGAGGTACCCAGGGCCCATGGCCTCCACAAATTGAGCATCAAATTGACTTAATCTCAGGAGACGCTTTGCCAAACCGCACGCCATATAGGACCAACCCCGAAGAGACTAAGGAAATTCAGCGTCAAGTGCAAGATTTGCTTGACAAATGGTATGCACGTGAAAGCCTTAGTCCTTGTATTGTTCCTGTTATTTTGGTACCTAAGAAAGATGGAACATGGCGTATGTGTGTTGATTGTAGAGCCATCAATAATATAACTATTAGGTATCGTCATTCTATTCCTAGGTTAGATGATATGCTTGATGAATTGAGTGGCTCTGTTGTGTTCTCTAAAGTAGACTTGCGTAGTGGATACCACCAAATTAGAATGAAATTGGGTGATGAATGGAAGACCGCGTTTAAAACTAAATTTGGTTTGTCTGAGTGGTTAGTAATGCCTTTCGGTTTGACTAATGCTCCTAGTACTTTTATGCGACTCATGCATGAAGTTTTACGCACTTTTATTGGTAGATTTGTGGTGGTTTACTTTGATGATATTCTTATTTACAGCAAGTCTTTAGATGAACATAAGGAACATTTACGTGCTGTTTTTAATGCTTTGAGAGATGCACGTTTGTTCGGTAACCTCGCGAAGTGCACATTTTGCACGGAATGAGTTTCTTTTCTTGGTTATGTTGTGACTTCACAGGGAGTTGAAGTTGATGAGACCAAGATAGAAGCGATCAAGAGTTGGCTAACTCCTACATCAGTTACACAGGTGCGGAGCTTTCTTGGGCTAGCTGGATTCTACTGTCGCTTTGTGAGAGATTTCAGCACCATTGCCGCATCCATGAATGAGCTCACAAAGAAAGGCGTTCCTTTTTCATGGGGACAAGCACATGAAGACGCCTTGATGGGACATTTTGGAGTGAAGAGGACGGAGGATTTGCTAGCTACTCACTTCTTTTGGCTGAAAATACGGTGTGACGTTGAACGATACGTTGCACGATGCAGCACTTGTAACAAAGCTAAGTCCCGTCTTAATCTACATGGTCTTTATATGCCTCTACCTGTCCCTAGTGCTCCTTGGGAAGACATTTCTATGGATTTTGTTTTAGGATTGCCTAGGACAAAGAGGGGGAGGGATAGTGTCTTTGTTGTTGTTGATAGATTTTCCAAAATGGCATATTTTATTCCTTGTCATAAGAGCGACGATGCTACCAAAGTTGCTAATTTGTTTTTCAAGGATATTGTTCGTCTACATGGTGTGCCCAATACAATTATTTCAGATCACGATACCAAGTTCTTGAGTCATTTTTGGATGACGTTGTGGAGGAAATTGGGGACGAAGTTACTATTTTCTACAACTTGCCACCCCTAAACCGATGGACAAACAGAGGTGGTGAATCGTACTTTGTCAACAATGTTGTGGGCTGTTTTGAAGAATAATTTGAGAATGTGGGAAGAATGTCTTCCACATGTGGAGTTTGTCTACAACCGTTCGTTGCACTCCACCACAAAGATGAGCCCATTCCAGGTGGTATATGGCTTTAACCCTCACGCTCCAATTGATTTATTGCCTTTACCTTTTTTTTGAAAAAGTGACATTTGATGCTAAGACACGGGCTGAATTTGTGCTTAAGTTACATGAGACCACTAAGAAAAATATTGAGCGTATGAATGCAAAGTATAAACTTGCTGGTAGTCAAGGTAGAAAGGAGCTTATTTTTGAACCCGATGATCTTGTTTGGTTACACTTAAGAAAGGATAGGTTTCCTACTTTGTGCAAGTCAAAAATAATGTCTCAAGCTACTGGTACTTTTAAAGTTCTTATGAAGATAAATGATAATGCATACAAGATTGATTTGCCTGCAGATTATGGTGTCAGTGATGTTTTCAATGTTGCTGATTTGAAGCCTTACTTGGGTGAAGAAGGTGACCTAGAGTCGAGGATGACTCCAAATCAAGAGGGGAAGGATGATGAGGATATCACTTCTTTAGATACACACTTACAACCTCCTCATGTTGAGCAAGATGTGCCATAGATCCAAGGACCAATTACTCGTGCACGTGCCCGTCAACTTGATCGCCAGGTGAATACGTTCCTAAGCTTACATGGAAATATTTCTATGAATGACATACTATTTAATTCTTGTGATGATTTTATTGTTATTATGAACCTAGGAGAAGACCATGGAGAATAGCTCAAGAAACCAAATATTAAAGCGGAGACAACAAGTGCAAGTAAACTCCTATTTCCGAGACCGATTCAGTTTCGGGCTGAGAGACAGCGTCAACTTCAAACGGCCATAACTTTTGATCTAGAAGGAGTTACAGGGCCTACAAGTACTTGTTGGAAAGCTTATGAAGTCTACCTTCAGATGGTTTTGTTTTCACACCAAAATTCCTCCTAAGTTTTCTAGAATCATCAAAAAAAGTTGCATCATTTTTTCTATCTAAGTCAGTTTGGGCCTTTGGGCTTTGTATTTGTGTCGTGGACTAAACCCATGAGGATGCACCCCTCACAAGGCAAACCCTCACCCTAGGACGTCCTAACTCATATATATTCAGTAGCCACCGCTGTTTAGGGTGGGTTTTGCTTAGATTAATCTGTCTTTGAACAGTTTCGCCGTTTATCGGTTTGTGAGACCCCAACTGCGAGAATATAATCATTCATCTGCAAGTTGAGTTGCAATCTTCCTTGTTCTTGCTTGTGTTCTTCGATTCGCATGCAGGGATTAGCCTTCATTGCGAGGTCAACCAGGCAGTGCACGGTTGATAACAAGAGGAGACGTGGTGCTACGATTGCAGGGTTTGGGTCTTGGTGATCAAAAGCCGGATCGTGAGTGTCAATTCTCCACCAAATCGAGAGTTATCCTTACCTAACGGAAGATCGGGCACCCCGTTGCCATCAACCAGTGCCCGCGAGCGTATCTTCTGAGCCGGCGACCATTTCAGTTGCAGAAACCGAGGTCGTCCCGACTGCAGATCCACCGACGCTGGCCGACCAAAGGGCTAGTGTCGAAGCTGTTGCTCCAGCCCCTGAGCACATTTCTGAAGCCCCAGAAGCTACTGAGTTGGGGCCAGGACCCCATCGCCGTCCTTGTCGTCTTCATCTTCAGAAGGACTGGACCTCCCCAGGCTTGAGGCTCCTCCCCACAGATTCCCAAGGACATTCCGCTAGGTAGCCCCCGACGGAACTACAAAGAGTTACAAGCACGATGAAGTTGCGGCAGAGAAGGAGCGTGAACACTTGCTTCGCGCCGCAATCGCCGCGTCCCGGGGGCTCCAGGCATGATTTTCGCTGTATTGGAGTCTTGGTAGTCTTCCATGCATGAGTGTTCTGACGCTTGACTCTGCTTTAGTCTGTTTCTCCCCGAGCAAAAAATTGTCAACCGCTCAGAGAGGATGAACGAAGTCCTGACCCAGCTTGCCCCTTAACTCCAACAATTAGGCCAGCTCTAGACCTTGAAGGCTGAGTTAGAGTGGTCAAGGTGGGAGAGGGAGAATTAGCTGAGGGGAGTCGTTACCAGCTCAGGGATGAGAACTGGGCTCTAGCCAAGAAGATCAGAAGTAAGTCTCCCATACTTGTCTTCCCGACTAAATCCCATGCATATTTCTTCAACTCGGTTGTTTCCGACTGCCCAGTTGTGTCCTAACTGCAATCTTAGGTTCTTGACCATTCTGATGTGCAACCCTCAAAGCTGAGGTGAAGACCCAAACAGAGGGGGAAAACTAGGTGAAGGAGGCCGATAGGGCCAAAGCTGAGCTCAAGAAAGACAAGGCCGACTTGGAGAAGGCCAATGCCAAGCTCGAGGAAGAGAAGGTTGAACTGGAGAAGGCCAAAGCCAAATGGGAGGCTGACTATGAAAGTAAGTCTTTGCTCTGACAAGGACCTTAACCAATCCATAAAGTACTCTGTCTGCAATTTTGCCTAACAAGTTTACTTGTCGATGAACCCGGGTAGCTGCTAGAGCCAATGCCCAAATCCAGTTTCAGGCTTTTGCAAAGGAGATAAAGGTTCTCAAGGAGTAACGGGAGATCCTTGCCGAGTCCGTGAAAGGGCTCCTTGACATCATGGATCCTCACTACGTGGGAACCAGCTCCAACATGGTCTCCCAAGTGCAGGCGCGCCTTAATGAAGCTCCGAGTATCCTGAAGAGGTACTCGGATGAGCATGTTGTTGTCAGCGTGGCCCAAACCCTGGCGATGACTAAGTCAATCTACCCCAGGGCAGATATTGAAGCCATTGGAGAGGGATTCGCCGAGGAGACGACACCTGAGGAGGCGCTGGAGTTGATAGCCCAGGCGAGGCCGACTGCAGAGGTGATCACCCGAGACCTGGGTATGTAAGAATAGTCCATCATGCAGTCAATGTATATAAACTTTTGAAATGACATGTGTAAATATATGTGCAATGCCGCCAAGCTCTAAGTTCTGACTTAGTTATCATTAGCTTCATAACTTAAGCAAAGTCGGTGTATATAACAAAGTCATTGCAAAACTTCATAACTTAAGCAAAACAGGCTCGTATATTATTGACAAAGCACATATAATACATGCAGCCCCCAACTCACTACTCGGTTGAAACAAGCAGCGTAGTGAGTCAGAGAAAAATTGTACACATGGGAAGATGTAAAACTCAAGTATAGAAAGGACGTAGCTGTTCTATATTCCATGAGTTGCTGACGAGCGCACCGTCTTCGGTTTTCAGTTGGTAGGCGCTTGGCCGCGTGACCTCTACGATAATGAACGGCCCTTCCCATATTGGGGATAGTTTATGCCTGTCTTTGGCGGTTTGTATTTTTCTCAAAACGAGATCCCCGACCAAAACGGCGCAGCCACGGACATTGCGACTGTGATAACGATGCAGGCCTTCAAGATACCTTGCTGACTGGATTATTGCGATGTCCCTTGCTTTTTCCAACTGATCTAGTTCGACTAATCGGGTATTGTTGGATTTGTCTTCTGAGTAAGCCCGAACTCGTGGAGAGCCGAACTCTAACTCGGTTGGTAGCATAGCCTCGGCACCATAGACTAGAAAGAAAGGGGATTGCCCAGTTGCCCGACTAACCATGGTTCTTAGAGACCAGAGAACGGATGGGAGTTCTTGTACCCACCGGCCCACGTATGGTTGTAGTCCATCGAATATCCTTGTCTTGATGCTCTATAAGACCATGCCATTGGCATGCTCAACCTGCCCGTTGCTCCACGGATGTGCCACAGAGGCATAACAGATCTTGATGCCGAATTCGTCACAGAAATCTTGAAAGACGCCGCCCGTGAACTGAGTACTGTTGTCTGTGATGATGCGGTTAGGGACCCCAAATCGGTATAATATACTCATGATGAAGTCCTTTGCTCGTGCCGCTATTATGGTAGCAACGGGTTTTGCCTCAATCCACTTTGTGATTTTATCCACTGCGACGAACAAGTGTGTGAACCCTCCTGGCGCTTTCTTGAAAGGCCCAACCATGTCAAGCCCCCATACTGCAAAGGGCCAAGAGATTGGTATGGTTTGGAGTTCTTGGGCTGGGAGATTTGCTTGTCGTGCATAGAACTGGCAACCCTCGCATGTGTGAACTATGTCTTTTGCATCTGTTACTGCTGTTGTCTAGAAAAATCCCTGTCGGTAAGCCTTTCCGACTAACGTCTTGGATGTGGCATGGTTGCCACATATGCCCGAGTGGATCAATTGTAGAATCTGCTTGCCTTCCTCGGTGGTGACGCAACGCATGAGGACACCGGTTGCACTTCTTTGGTACAGGTCTTCTCCGACTACTAGGAAACTTTTGCCTCGACATTTGATTTGTTCGGCTTGATTGCTATCTTTTGGGAGATCATCGTCCAGGATGAATTTGAGAATAGGAGTCCGCCAATCTTGACATATGTTCAGCGCTTCGTTTGTTGCCAGGGTAGGTTCGCCTCCCGACTGCTCTGGCGCTGGTTTCTTCTTGATTGACGGCTCCATAAGTTGCTCAACAAAGATCCCTGTCGGACTACTTCTCGCTTGGATCCCGTGTTAGCTAGTTTGTTTGCAGCATCGTTGTATTGTCATAGGACATGTGTTATCTCCAGCCCATCGAACTTGTTTTCTAGCTTTCTGACCTCCTGACAGTATGCCGCCATGGTGTCATCGAGACATGGCTAGTCTTTCATGACTTGGTTGACCACGAATTGGGAATCTCCCCGCACAACCAGTCGATGGATGCCAAGTGATATAGCAATGCGGAGCCCGTGGATGAGTGCCTCGTACTTGGCGACGTTGTGGGAAGCTGGGAAGTGGATCTGGAGAACATACTTGAGTTTTTCGCCAGTGGGGGACGTCAGTACGACGCCGGCCCCGGCGCCGCCGATCCTTAGAGAACCGTCGAAGTACATTATCCAGTACTCTAGCTTCGTTGTTGATGTAGGCATCTGAACTTCTGTCCACTCGGCCATGAAGTCAGCTAGAGCTTGTGATTTTATCGCTATCTGTGGCTGAAAGGTGATGTCAAACGCCATCAACTCGAGCGCCCATTTAGCGATTCGGCTAGTGGCCTCGCAATTATGCAGGACGTCCCCAAGTGGAGACGATGTGACCACTGTGACTTGATGTGATTGGAAGTAGTGCACCAGCTTCCGGACAGTAATAAGTAGGCCGTAGAGTAGCTTCTGGACATATGGATATCTCATCTTGGAGTTGGCAAGGACCTCGCTGATAAAGTAGACTAGCCGTTGAATCTTCCGTATGTGACCTGGTTCGGATCGCACTACCACCAACACCGTGCTGACTACCTGAGTGGTTGCCGCCAGATATAGCTTTAATGGCTTTTGGGGCATAGGTGACGCCAACACAGGTGGTGATGTAAGAAATTTCTTGCAGTCTTCAAAGGTTTGCTGGGCTTCAGGAGTCCATTGGAAATTGTCGGCTTTCTTCAATAGCCTGAAAAAGGGCATGCCCCGTTCGCCCAGTCGGGAAATAAATCGGCTGAGAGCCACCATGCAGCCTGTCAGCTTCTGGACGTCCTTCTGGCTAGTCGGGGGTACCATGTTCATGATTGCATTGACTTTCTCTGGGTTGGCCTTGATGTTGCGGTGAGACGATGAAGCCGAGTAGCTTGCCGGATGGCACACCAAAGGCGCACTTTTCCGGGTTCAACTTCATCTTAAATCTTCAAAAATTTTGGAATGTTTCTTCCAGGTCAGCGATGAGGTCTTCTTTGGTCTTGGTCTTAATCACCATGTCGTCGACATATGCCTCCATGTTGCGCCTGATCTAAGTGTGTAGACACCGCTGAATTGCTCGTTGATACGTTGCTCCTGTGTTTTTCAAGCCGAATGGCATAGTGATGTAGCAGTACGCTCTAAACAGCGTGATGAAAGACGTCTTTAGGCAGTCCTCCTCCTTTAAGCTGATTTGGTGGTATCTGGAGTAATAGTCGAGAAAGCTGAGAAGTTCGCACCCCGCAGTTGAATCCACCACCTGATCTATTCTGGGTAGACCAAATGGATCTTTGGGGACTCTTGTCAGTCGGTGTAGTCGACACACATGTGCCATTTACTATTTTTCTTTCGGACAAGAACTGGGTTTGCCAGCCAGTCTAGGTGGTAGACCTCTTTGATGAACCCGGCTGCGAGGAGCTTGGTTATCTCCTCCCGAATAGCATCTTTGCGGTCCTGTGCGAAGCGCCGTAGCCATTGCTTGACTGGCTTGGCGTCTGTCTTGACATTGGGGGCGTGCTCGATCACCTCCCTTGGTACGCCCGGCATGTCGGACGGTTTCCATGCGAATATACCTTTGTTGGCTTGAAGGAAGGTGATAAGCGTGTCTTCCTATTTGAGGTCGAGTCCGATCCTGACTAGAGCAGTCTTGGAAGGGTCGGAAGGGTCCAGGGGGATCTTCTTCGTGTCAGAGTCCGCCAAAATTCCCGATTTTGCTGCCTTTTTCACTGGAACTTGGTCATCCTCGACTTCAGTTGTGATGGCTTGCTGAATGTTGTTGCGTCTGACTGCCACCTCTTGCGATTGAGCCAACTCACAGCTCTCCTTGTCGCAGGTGAAGGCTTGCTTGACATCGCTGCGGAGGGAAGAGAACTCCGGCTGGCCCGGGCATCTTGAGCACCATGTAGGTATAGTGCGGTATCGCCATGAATTTGGCGAGCGCGGCCGTCCAAGTATCGCGTGGTACGCGGCCTCGAAACAGATGTTTTCTGTGCGGAAGTTATCCCGCATGCCAAAGGTGACTGGCAAGGTTATCTATCCCAAGGGGTGTTTGAAAGACAGGCCGAGAATTATCCCATGGAAGGGTGCCAGTACTTGGCCGCAGTTCTGAACCGAGGGATTTTCATCTCATCTGAGTCTTGGCAAAGAGGGATGCTGTGCGCCGCTGCCCCATATATGAGGCCTTCTTTCAGCTTGATGTTTTTGACGACCGGGGTCCAGGATGAGTGAGTCGGTAGCATCCCGGTGTGAAACCCATTTGGATGATCTATGTGGTTGAATGTGTTGAACGCCGAAAATTGTAGGGGCCGACGACCTGGTTGGTGTCTAGAGACAGGCGAAGGCCTGGGAGATTTGCTTAACTCAGTGCATGGTCCTAAATTCTTGAGGTTCATAGGCGTGCCAGTCATTTGACCCTGCAACTGACAAGGAGATAGAAAATATTAGATCAATGAGCCAATCGGCTAGAAGCCGATTTGGACTCGTCTCATCGGCGGATGGCCGATATAAACTGTAGCACTATTATTATAGGCAGCGACCGATGGGAAACGGGCCAGATGATGGCCTGAACAGTAACTAATAATAGATAGCAAATATCAAACTAGCCGATCACACACCCGAAGGGAGAAATAAAAAACTTTTTGAAAAAAAATCGCTATAAACTGATAAAATAAAATAGGCAGATATGACGTAAATAATAGACTTGCAACAAACTTCAGCCAATTCGGGCAATAGTAATAGGGCTAGCGCTGCCCCAAAGTGCTGCGCTGCCCCCGTGCCCGGGTCCTTTTCGTGCCCTAATTGCTGGCCGGGTCGTAGAGATGCTTCGTGCCTGCACCCAGGTCCTCACCTGTCTGCCCATGCCCGGGTCCTTGCATGCTGTTTCGTCCCGGGTCCATCGCTCACTCCCGGCTCGCGTCTGGGTCTTCTACAGCCCACGGGAAAAAATCGAGATATGCAATTTTGTACCGCGCCCGACTTTGGCAGCGATGTCGATTTTCTCAAACTTGTTTATGACAAATCGAACTGGATATAAAGATAAAATATGCGGCCTAACACTTCGATAAAACATCGCATAAAAACCCATCGGCTTATTAAGAGTAAAGTTATTAGCAATAGTCTTCAAACCACCCTCTCTAAAATAGATCGGACCCAACCGTTGCAGCACAGACTGATGATGATAACAAGACCCTCGATGAGAAACCGAATAGATCTAATGTGTCATGATGTAAAATATGATAACTTATTGCTATACATCCCGATAAGACGCTTGCACAAAAAATATCAGCCTAGCAGGAATGATTTATCACTAGCAGTTTAGTAGGTCGGACCCAACCGATGCAGCACAAACTGATGATAAATCGCTCCCAGTAAGCCGATACGATCTGCGCACGCATGATGTGATACACCTAATCGATCTATGAGATCAAACTAAACTGATGCAGCCATAGACAAAATAGATATATCGTGGTAAGCCGTCCACCGTGAACCGACTAGAATATCGGACTTAACCGAGGAAGTCCTAGCCGATGCGGTGGTCGGGGTGACGAGACATACCCTCTCGCAGGAGGTCGAACATAACCGATGCAGCCCGGCTCGAGAAGCAAGAACCCATCGAAGGGGTGGTGATGCACCGAAATTGTATTGATCTGATTGATGTAGATAGATTACAAAGCACTCGGGCATACGTATTTATACCCCGAGTTGATACGAGTCCTTATTTGACATGGTACACGATTTCCTAATTGCAAAAGGAAACATTAACAGGACCTGACCGGACACGAGGTCAGGTTCCCTAAAGATAAAATATTAATCCTTGCCTAATTAATAATCAAGATAATTAACTATCATACTGTGGTCTTCACGGCTCCTTCCCGGATTTGACTTCCTTCTGGATCAACCTCCGTTAGTTAACAGCAACTTTCTCCTTAGCCGAATCTGATACAGAGCCATACCAAATTTTGGCGTTAACACATGCCCCCCAATTTCGGAGTTCTTCTATAGGACTTCGAAATTCTTTCATTTTGGGCCTTCAGATTCCTTCCATACCGAGGCGGCCCAAGGTAGCCCATTGCCTTAATTGTTTGAAACAGTGCCAACGGCCTCGATTCCCGCCCGGTCATCATGCCTCTATAAACTGCTTCGTCTCCCTAGCGTTTTTTACGCTTTCACATCACCAGAGCACTACCGCTTCATCTTCCGAGACCTCGACGAACTCTGGCGAACTCAGACAAACCGTCGCAGCTCTTTTCTTTGACCGCTGATTCCCGCTCTTCTTCTTCTTGCGCAATGGCATCAGCATCCGCAGTCCCCGAGGTAATCTTTCTGCCCGATTGTTTTCTCTGATTTCGTAGCCTAGATGAATCCAATCTGCCATGTTCTTCACCTGTTCTTTGTCGTGTTCTTATTTACTGTAGAATCTTAGAAGCCAAATCCTAATCCCAGCCGCCGATTACCCGAATTTCTTCTATCACGGCCCAATGGGTAGCGAGGATCCCACAGATTTCATCAATGCCGAGACCCAACGCATTCCTTTCAAGAACTCTGCCATGTTAGTCAGTGATTGGACCAATAGCTTCAGATCATGGCCGAGCAAGCTTCCTGGGTGGAGGGACTGGTATATCAGAGATCAAAGGCCGCGAAGAGAAACGCCTCTGGGAAGAAATCAAACATCGGCCACTGCATCAACCTTTCTCTAGCCGATATGGAAAGGAACGAACCTTTGCTTGCATCGGCTTCATACTTTCTAGTCAATGCTCTTGGAATTGGCAATTCATGTTCGGGCACGGGCCAATGGACTCCCACCTTGATGGATGTGACTATGCTACACCTGCCTCGACACGACGAATTACATCAACCCCTTTAGGCTCCGATTCAAGCCTGCTCATCGGCTTCAGACAAAGAACATTGGTGGCTGGTCTAGGTATATATCAATCCACAACAAGGTGGAAACTGGACCAGTTGACGATCGGGAACAATGTCGCCTTTTTGAACTTGTGCTGGAACGGTTTGTTTTTTGTGGTGCAACCCTCAGAGCCCAACGACCAACATGCAAAATGTCTGGCGAGTGCTTGCCGATCGGAAACAAATCCCCTTGGGGCAATACCTCCTTGGCGCCACTTATGTCAGCACTGCTACATCAAGTAGCGACCAAGCTATCGCCGGCGCCAGCCCATCAGGCCATATTGGGGGTCCTTGGTGGTTGTGTAGTTATGGCTTAACGTCTAACACCTCCAAGGCCTTTTCTGAGACTTCTTTTCTTAACCAATCCTTTCTAGCCGATCATACAGAAGACTAGGAACCCACTTTACCGCCGATGTATTACATGGCGAAGCTGCATCGGCTTGCTCCCTGGCGGCAAGATAACACATGTTGGACTCAGTCAATGGTTCAAGGTGTTAGATATTATGGCTTCACCAAGGAGGCCACACTTTGGTTTGCATACAACGAGATGCATCGTCATTCAAAAATGCCTTCCAACTTCAATCCACTCGATGCTCTGGAAGATCGTGAGTCGAAGGCCATATTTCATCAGCCTTACCCCCTGTCTGCTGCCGATTGGCCTTTTCTCTGGGCCGATCACAACCCATCATATGAATTCTACAGCATCCATCGTCGGCTCCCGTCAGCTTGGTCTTAGTTCAACTCCCAATCGTGCCTATTCTTCATTGATAAACTTCAGGCCCGGGGCACGTCAACAATGCCCTAGAGTATGATCGGAATGCGGACCTTAACAGAATCTCTACCTTCTGGGCGCCGCCACCGAGGTAAATGTATGTACTGCCAATACAAAAGCTTTTTGCCCGATGGTGTCAGAATGGAGGAGACATCTATTAACCTAGCGGCCATCCACTATACTGTTCTCGTCTCAACGCCGACTACATTGAATCCGATGAAGAGGTAACACCCATAAAGCCTTATTCACCATCTCCGATCATCTCACTCTTAATTGCAGGCTGCCAACGTCGAGCCCCCATGAAAGCACTAGTGTCCGGCCGATCATGTATCAACCCCCATCGCCACTCCGAACTTAGGGCACGATGCTCCCTCTCCATCGCTCTCTCCAGGCGCCGTCCGGCCAACAGGACAAAATGCAAAAAGCTGGCGCATCGCCCTCTCTCAAGAAGCAGAAAACCAATGCCGATGTCATGGATCGCGGCGAGCCACTTACTACCATTATTCAAACAAACATCGAGCCCCTTCATCCCCACAGGTATGTGCTAAGTCTTGATATCATTATCTATTTTCCCATCTTTTCATCATTTCATTTCAGTCAGACATCGAGTCATCGGCCCCTGAACCTCAACCTTCTACTGACATCCCTCCAAGCATCGAGCCGATGACTTCTCCAGCCGCTCCAATTTCAGCACCCAGCCCCCAGGCCGTTGAGGCTGTTCCTACTACATCGCCTGACATCGGCCATTTTGAAGAACAACCTACTCATCCAATTGAAGCCGATGCCACCCAAGCTGCCGATGCCCTACCTCAGGTAATCTCTCTATATCCATACTTCACTTTTAACCCTTCACTGATTCTTTTACCGACATCAATTTGCAGCCGATTTGTTCTCCTTTGACATCGGTAAGTACTTGGAGGCAGAAGAAGCAACAACCACCAGTGCGGCAACCAAACCATCCTTCTCAGCCGATGTGCGTGAGTACTTAACGAATATCATCAGTCGGCTAGAAAATCCGATCGACGCGCTAGTGGAGATTGCTGGCCGACCTCCGGGCAAGACTTGCAGATATCGAACATCATTTGCCCGAAGAACTCATCGACGCACTGACTCCCGCGGCATATCTGGAAATCTCACAGATTTCAGACTCATCAGCTCAGGCAGCGCATAGCCGATCGTGCTGACCAACAGAAGATAACCCAAGATATCCAAGTCAATCGGCTGTCAGCCCAAACAGAGAAAAAAAAGCTTGATGACATGGTAACTGCCCCTCAAGAGCTCCAATCCAAATTGGACTAACTGAAGAAAAAGGAGGCCGATTTGCTGGCAGAACTTGAAAAAACTCGTAAGGATCTTGAAACAACAGAATCCTAGCTTATCGGCCTGCCACAAGCTATACAAGATCAAGAGGCTAAGGTTGCAGCAACGGTGCGTCAAGTCGTTCATCGGCGCAAAAAATTTGAAAGGACCATCCCGGGCTCCGATGAAGACGACATTCATGCTATCAATGAGATTGACCAAATCCGTCTGCGCACAATCGAAACAATTCAGAACTTCTTGTAAAACCTTGATACTAACGACTGATGATTTCCAGACACGCCGATTAACTTTTACTGTAATATAATCTGATCGGCTCTGTTGCCTGTTTCTTTCAATTGTCCCTTAGTATTTTTTGGTCTGTTTGATCAAAGGCGATATCAATTGATATCGGCTTCTTTAGGCGATGCGGAAAACATCGGCTTTCTGAACTATTTTGGAAATCGGCCGCATCCAGCCGATTCAGGAATTAATCCAAACTCTCGAATAATACTTCTTGAGTATATTTCCATTAAGCGCTTTGGCAAACTCCATCCCCCCAAGATCTTCTAGTATATAGGCATTACCAGGCACACAACGACTAATCCGATAAGGCCCCTCCCAATTAGGCGACCACTTTCCAAACTTATTATCTCTGGACCCGATCGGCAAAATCAATTTCCACACAAAATCTCCCTCAGCAAACGATTTATTCACCACCTTTCTGTTATAATGCCTAGCCGCCTTAGCTTTATTTTCCTTGATCCTCTCCAGCGCCCTTAACCAATTCTGAGCCAAATCTTCAAGCTCATCTGTCATTAAGTTATAATAATCATCGGCTGTCAATTGATTTTGCAAAGAAATTCTCCTAGAGCCGATGTTAGTCTCCCAAGGCAAAACTGCTTCATGTCCATATACTAATTGGTAAGGTGGCACCCCGGGTAGACCATGAACACGCCATCCGATATGCCCATAACGAATCAGCTAACGTAGTATGCCATCTTCGCGGCTGTTCATCAATCTTCTGCTTAATTTCAACTTGATCAAACTCTTATTAGAAGCCTCCGCTTGTCCATGGTGCCTGAGCATAATAAGGCGATGAATTCAAATAACTTGATTCCCATACTGCAGCAAACTGTTGAAACTCATCGGACACGAAAATAGATCCTTGATCAGGTAGTCACGTCTGAGGAATTCCAATCGATAAATTATGTGCTCCTTTACAAACTCGATCGCTTCCTTGGACGTAACTTTCTTCAGAGGAATTGCTTCTACCCACTTTGTAAAATAATCTATCGCTGCCAATATGAATTTATGTCCCTTACTCGATGGAGGATAAACCTGGCCTGGCCGATCATGTCAATTCCCCATCCCCTGAATGGCCACGGTTTGATGATAGGATTCATAGCCGACGCTGGTGCTCGCTGTATATTTCCAAATTTCTGACAATCTTGACACCCTTTATAATACTTGAAGCAATACTCCAACATTGTCAGCCAAAAATACCCTACTCTTCTCAGCAACCACTTCATCTTATGAGCCGATTGATGAGTTCCACAAACGCCGTCATGCACTTTGCACATCACCACTTGGCTCTTCCAAATCCCAGGCACCTCAGCAGAACTCCCTCAAAGTCCGATAATATAAATTCTCCATCAAGCAGCACATATTTAGTAGCTTATACCGAAGTTTCCTAGAACCAATTGCCGACAGATTTTGTAGATAACCATTATTTCCTGTCTCCAATCATCGGCTTTATCCTGAATATCATTATCGGGCTACTTCAACTCAACCTGTTTATTCAACCGATAACCCGAAGCAAATTTGTGCAAATCATTGGCTTCTAAATTCTTTCTCTAGGGATATGATCCATCGATACCATCTTGAAATCCTTCAATAAATCTATACACTCCTCATAATATGATCTCAAAACATTCATCCCGCACTCAGAGAAATATCCCCAGACAACTGCTTGATCACCAACAAAGAATCACCAACATCTCTATGATATCGGCTACCGATCTCCTTTAAAAAGTTGAAGTCCTTTTAATACCGCCTCGTATTCCGCTTGATTATTAGTCCGATAAGGTTTAATTGTAAAAGCAAACTCAAAATTTGCCCCCCGAGGTGATACAATGACCAAGCCGATACCAGATCCATGCTTGCAGCACTGATCCATCAAAAAACAAAGTCCATGGGATCGCTTCCAATAATTTCTCACAATCCCCCTCTGTGCTGCACAATGAAATCGGCCACCGCTTGTCCTTTGATCGCTTTAGCCGTCATATCTCAAGTCAAACGTCAGTCAAGGTAAAAGACGACCATTTACCACTCGCTTTCAAAATGGAGCGACACATATATTCACCACACGGCTTCTAACAAAGTCACCGTGACTCAGTCCGGATTAGGATATAATGCTCAACTAGTCATGCATGAGAAATAACAGGACAATGGCATAATTTCTCCATCGGCAGGATATTCTTGTTTTCAGCTCCAAAAGCATCTGCTTAGATACACCTGAATCGCCTCCTTGCCTTCAAACTCGTTGAAATTAAATACAGAGCCGAGATTTCCTCATTAGGCTGATTAGTATATAGAATTTGAAAGCGCCTACTTAGGAATATTCAACAACGCGTCCTTCTTGCGGTGGGAATTAGAACCAGGTGGGCACTCATAACCTTAAATTCAATCAAATGCCTTGCCTATTTGCTGATGCTGGTCCCGCCACCAATGAAATAGACACAATATTGAAAATTGCGAGATAACTGTTCAACACGGACTCTTGATTGGCTTCATTTTAACAATGGGGTAAAGCTTCAAATATTCCGCCTGCAAATTTGATATTATGAATCTCCTTACAAAATTTTCTTGAGCCAAAGATACAACAGTGACTGTAAACCTGTCTTGTTGACTTGGTGGCTATGTAGTCTTAATAGCTATGACGCTTCCATTTGACTACTTCAAATTCGTCGCTCATGAAGCATGAAACCCTAACTGCCGTTCAGTACGATACAACCAGGAGAAGCTGACTGACAATCATTTAATGCCCTTACATGTATTATCATATCCGATACCATATACGCGGGGCACCACTATTTAAACTAGGCCCATCTTCCACGCACTAAACTGCGATCAACGAAACAAAATATAGATATGCGGCAAATAGAAAGCTTACCTTTCCTACTTCTTAGATCGATTATAATCCATCTGACGCCAACAAAGGGCACTTGAAACGTAGCGAAGTTCGATTTCTACAGTGGGGGAAAAATCGCTCATAAACAATTACCACCACCGTTTATCATTTCCGTACGATGAAAAGACATATAGTCTGTCTCCAGGGATGAATTCACGCAAAACTTTAATGAGCTCCAACCTCCCGGCAGTACATACAAATAGTCAATGGTTAACAATGGCCAAGAATGATACAAAGTTGATATGGTCCAATTACACACAGACCTCTGATAAGTGCACCAGCAACTTACATTTGTCAAAACGGCAAAACTACTATATCCGAATCCTACTACCCCCATCATACTGATCATAGCCCAGGGGATCAGGAGCCTCTAGGACATCTAAGTTATCAGCTTGTTGTTTACTTCACGATTAAATCTTATCTTCACGGCCCAATTTAAAGAAATGGACTGATTAACTCTGTTTGAAGCTCTCACTCCACGATCTGCAGATCCGATAATCATAATATTCTTATACATGGAGCCCCCTGAATGCTAGCGCACACAAGTCCAGCACTCCGAACTATATATGATCTAAACTCATGGGCAAGCTTCCATTGGTAAAATCGCATCGTTTCGTGATGGGATACCTATACTGAGACGATACTTAAGTTTTTTACAGAATCCCGGCGCGAAATACGAGAATACATAATCACAGTCACAAACATTATTCCAGGGTCAATCCATCTTTTCCAGAACTCGGACCAAGGCCGAACAGTAACCAATAAAGTACAAATTAAATGATGCCCTATGAATCCCAAGACAGCCAAATGACTCACAACACTAACATTGTCAAACTGGCCATTATCAGAGTCAACTTTTCGCCATTCCAGGAAATAAACCTCTTATTGAAAATGCCATTTTGCGCCACTGCAATAGTTCGCAATTTCAAGCATTCATTGCAGAGGCTCCACCTTAAAATCACTCGCTTCGTAGCAACCATGAGTAATAAATCAGGAGTATCCCATATATAACAATCTCCATAATCCTGCGATTAGTTTGAGTTAGTCTTAAAAGTGTTTTGCGTCAGTCGTCGAGTTATTCACACATTGGCATTGCCTACGGTCAAAGCGAGAAATACAATTAATTGCAATTGACAAAGTAGAACCTCCATGAGACCCCGCATTACCCAAAAACCAAATAACTCAATAAAAATATACCACCCACCCCAACGAAAAAACCAATCCATACTCCTCAACAGTCTTTTTATCAATCTTCTCGAATTCAGGCAATAACTTTTTGTTATTAACGTCGCCTTCATATCTGTCCATATGTCGATCTCCTCCCTAAGCTTCGAGCCATGTAAACCTTGTTCAGTTTTCCCTCGAAATCTCTTCAATGACCCATTCAAGAACAGCTCGGAGCCGAACAGGCTAAATCTGGTTCGATCCCATGCTGTGACCTTTAAGTAATCTCGATCCCAGTTTTTATTCAGACAAACAATCCACCATCGCTTCCCAGACCGCAAATAATCAGTCATTACCAGTTGGTGACTGTGTGAGCGACTGCTAGACCACCATCACTATGCTTCCCATTGTATAGAATTTGATGCAATCGTCAGGGCACACAACAGTTTGCGTGAATCAATCCCTTGCCCGGAGAAGACAGACCATATATCCTTTCCATCGTAACGAAACAACGTGAGGAATTAGTTCTTGTTTTGCCCACGTCGACTCCACGTTCCACAACCGCTTTCCGCCTCTGAGGAATTTCACCGAAGATCTTTTAGCCACCATATTGATCTTGATCACCTCGCAGTTTTCCCCAGTTTCAAGTAGCATAAGCAATTAGATTAACAGCTTGCTCCACCCACATCAACTAGCATCTTCGTCATCGACCTTCCCATCTCAC
>RYFJ01000106.1:0-86366 GCA_003991445.1 Oryza meyeriana var. granulata | reverse complement strand
TCTTCGTCGATGAGGGTTGTGGCTGCAGCGAGATTGTGTTGACTTTACTTGTGAGTCCATGACGAGTGGTGTGAGTCGGTCTCGTCTGGGGTGGTTGAATCCCGTTGGGGGGGTGAGTTGGTGTGCGTTGATTTGTGCTGTGTGAAGTTGTAGAGCCAGTCTGTCTGATCAGCGCTATTATGTAGTGGGTGCATTCTCGTGGGCGTGGAGTACTCATGCGGGTAAGGGTCCCGCAATCTGTGAGAGCGTCTGCGGTGCGCTTGGGATGTGTACGCGAGGTGGCTTTGCTTCCCTTCCGTTATAATTTATGTGTGTTGACGGTCTGGTTTGGTTCTTGTGTTTGGCTCTGTGGTGATTAGTCGGTTTAGCGTCGGTACCTCTGAGTTGGTGGCTGTTGGTCTCTGTGGACCTGGGTCGCGTCGACTTTTTTTTGTTGGCAGATGAGGAATACCTGCTCGGACGCAACTTCTAGCTGACATTGGGCATGTCGTGTTTTGGCTCTACGTGCCGGCCCTTGGGGTGAAAGGGCAAGGCCGCTCATGATGCTTCTGGGTAGCGGTGTGAGTCCGCCTGGGGCATTACACGACTGCGCTCCATGTGTAGCCACCTCGTTGTCTGACTTCGCGCTTGGCGGCTGCCAGGCTTGTCTGAGGCGGCTCGTTGTCGGCTTTGCCCGTGTGTCTTTTTGTCGGGCTCCTTCTTCTCGTCGAAGGCGCTCTGCGACGGCTTCAGCTGACTCGTCGGCGTATTTGTTGGCCATGTCGAATGAGAGTCCGCCGACGGTAGATGGTGGCTTCCGAGTGAACTTCGCGATGAGCGGGGCGTCTTTTACTTCCCTTGCGGAAGGCGGCGATGACGACCTGTCTTTTGATGCTTGGGATTGGTTGCGTTTCTCGGAGAACCTTTTGATGAATTCCCGAAAGACTCGTTCTTTTTTCTGATGCAGTTGGTAGAGGTCGTGCTCGGAAGCCGGTCTCTCGTAGGTCCCTTGGAAGTTTGCGATGAACCGCTCCCCTGAGTTGTCCCAGGAACCCGATTCGACCGCCTTGCGGAGGCCTGTCAGCCATGTCCTCGCCGAGATCGGATAACGCGACTAGGAGGTAGTTAGCCATGGCTCTGCTGTCGCCCCCGCAGCAGCTTGAACTGCTAGACGTAAACGGTGAGCCAGGACTCTGGGTTGGTCTTGCCGTCGTACTTTTCAATTACCGGTAGGCTTAAAGCCGACTGGCCATCGGACGTTGTAACTCCCGAGTAAAGGCTGGGATGCCTTCATTATCGTGAGGACTCGGGCTTCGGTTTTGGCGGTGTAGCCGCTCGTAGTGGAGACCGAAGCGCTCGTGTTCGTCCTCCAGTCAGGCGGCGTTCATCCTCTTCGCGCTCTTCGCTCGGGCAATTTATTAGCTGTGGCGAAGATCGCATTGTAACCCGCAATCGGAGGTCTTGATTGTGTGGCGGTCGTATTGGTGACGCCGCCGGTTGTCGTAGTTGTATTGCGAGTGTTGTTTGCGGATTCTTCATTGCTGGGTGGAGCCGGCTTGCCCGTCGTCGTGCTGATGCAGATGACTCCGCCGCTGGAGAGCCCGTTCGACGGGTTGGTATGTGAGTGTTGCCTGACTGTTCTTGCTGCTGGCAGGCGGGCAAGCGAGTAATCATCGCCTTGATCTTGGCGATGGTTGGGTGTTGCCTGATGGTCCGCCCAAACTGGAGCGTGTCCAGCAGAGTTTGCGGGCCACGACGTTCTGTTGTGGCGTGACGAAGACATCGTGGTCGCCGACTTTGGTTCGGAGGATCTGCTGCTGGGCGGCTCGCCCAGCTTGTCGAAGCCCCGTCATTGCGAGCTTGTCGGTTGGCTCCTCTTGTTGTTGTACTCGGCGCGCCTCCTCATGCTGCTCCTCTCTTGCAGTCGCGCACCTCGGAAGGTGGCGTTGAAGCCATGAAGATCTCGCGGGGGAGGAGGAAGCTTGCCAAGGTGGAGTCCGAGTTGATGCTCGAACCACCATCCGACTTAGTGTCGGACTCCGAGTAGTTTATCGGAGTTAGGACGACTCCGACCTCCCTAGATCCAATCTGAAACGGTTCATGACCGTGTCCAAACTGAATCGCTGGAGGTCGGGTCTGCTGCGCGGGTTGTAGATGCACAGCGTCGCCGAATCCGTACGGGAGATTGACGATCTCTCCCCCTCTTGGCCTAACCCGCGCTGGCTCAAGGCCTAGCGCGAGTCGGACGCCGAAGGAGAGAGTTGTCCCGATGTCCGGCGATGTGAGGGACTGTCGTAGTAGATCGTCGAAGGAGATGGTGACGTCCCTGGGGCCGACTGGCGCAACGCCGGCTGGCTCCTCGGCTGGCAAGATCGGATCTGCCTCAGCCAAAGAAAGGTTGCCGAGTTGATCGGCGACGAAATCAAGGCTCCCGAAGGTGATGGTGTCTCCGTTGGAGAACTTGTCGCTCCTGACTCCGTTGATGGGATCCATCGAATCTGTTGATGAAGAACTCGCCGGTCCCCTACCTGGCGCGCCAACTGTCGATGCTTTGCACCGGCAATAATACTATGGGGGTACTCGGCGAACTGGAATTCGGTGGATTGCAGAGGAACACAAGGGAATTATACTGGTTCAGGCCCTCAAGGTGAGGTAATACCCTACGTCCAGTTGAGGTGTTATTCCTCTGAGGTGGATTTGTGATCAATGATCTGGGTTGCCCTCATAGGGCGCCCTGCCTCCCTTTATATACTAGGGGACAGGGGTACATGGTAAGGATCCCAGTCGGATACGACCAAGGGATTTCCTTATTAGAGATAGAATCCTATCCGACTAAGGCTATGTTTCCTTATTGTACAAGGTATAGCCTGCCGGGTGCTATCTTATCTCTAATTACATGATCTGGCCCATCCTCTATCCGAGTGGCCCATGTGCTTGTAGTGAGGTACCCGGGGCCCATGGCTCCCACACGACTAGTGCGGGTACTTGGACAATGGCTCTCGTGGAGCATTCCAAGTGATTCTTGAAGCGTCGCACTCCAAGAGTATCTTGGCAGACTAGTCCAGCCCCTGAGCGTAGGAGATGGGCTCATAGCCCTAAGTTCTTGTTACGCGTATCAGGAACTGGCCCTGCATTATAAACATATCGGATGAGTAGCATCTGATGATGAAAACAATCACCTAAAGAAAATTTATGTATTTTAAATAGATGTAAATACATGTTTTTTCTCTTTTTGATATTAATTTCCTCGAGTAGTTGACCCCTTACGTTTAAGCACTTTGTCCGACTAGTCATAGCCCCCTAGCGTCGGGAGTTGGCTCATGGCTCTTTCCCAAACACGTGTTTTGAGTGACTTGAGTTTGTCTTTCATGGAGCAAAGTTTCACGGATCAGAATTTATGCTACTTGAGTACTTTTGCAATCATTAAGAGCAAAAACAGAAAAATGTGCAGCTTGTACACCTATTAGGTGTAAACGGCTGCGGCATCGATGAGGCTGAGTGAGGAAATATTTATCAGAAAACGACTTAGCTGTTCGATATTCGGGAGTAGGGATGACATCCTTGCGTTTGAGCTTGTGATCCCCGAACATGTCACTTGTTGTTCTAATAATCTTCAGTTGTAGAAGGTCGAAAACGCTTGTGACTGATTGCCACGATGAAGTCATCCGACTCGCGTTTGCGGTTCCTAGCCTTAGCCGGGGTCGTGTCATCGGTGTCCTTCTGCTTCTTCTGTCAGGGTGTCTTTTTGTCATCGAGGGCCTCGGCAACAGCGTCGGCCGAGTTGGCATACTTGTTCGCCATGTCGAATAGAGCCTTGACAAATTTGGGAGGCTTTCGAGTGAATTTAGTGTTGAACGGGGTGTCTTTGACTCCCTTTCGAAAGGCGGCAATGATGACCTCGTCCTTGATCTTCGGGATTAAATTCTTCTTCTTAGAGAACCTATTGATGAAATCATGAAGAGACTCATTCTTCCTTTGATGCAACTAATACAGAACGTACTTGGAAGACGGCCTCTCGTACATCCCCTAGAAGTTGGTGATGAAGCTTTCCCGGAGTTCTCCCCAGGAGCCGATTGATTGCTTGGGAAGTCCCATTAGCCATGTCCTCGCCGAGTCGGCTAGAGCAACTGGGAGGTAGTTAGCAATGGCTTTGTGATCTCCTCCGGCTGCTCGGATCGCTAGAGTGTAGACTGTGAGCCAAGACTCGGGGTTGGTCTTCCCATCGTATTTTTCAATTCCAGTCGGCTTGAAGCCCGGCGGCCAGTCAACTTGTTGCAGCTCGTGGGTGAAGGCCGGTACTCCTTCATCTTCATGAGGACTCCAACTTTGACTACGGCAGCGAAACCGCTCATGGTGGAGGCCGAAACTCTCGTTCTCGTCTTCCAGTCAAGCTTGTTGACAATGATCTTGACGAAGCCCCTACCTAGCGCACCAACTAGCAATGTTTTGTATTGGCAAAAATTATATCGGGCTATTCATAAGACCTAAACTCGATGGATGCGAAGGGACACAATAGATTTATCTTGGTTCAGGCCCTCAAGGTGAGGTAATACCCTACTTCCAGCTATTGAGTATAGCCTTCGAGATTTCTCTGGAGAGATTGGTTGTGTGTTGTTCTGTTCTGCCCCAGGGGGCTCCTTGCCTCTCCTTATATACCGAGGAGGCAAGGTTACATGATAGGAAACCCAGTCAGACTCGACCAAGGGATTTCCCTCTAAGAACATAGAGTAACCGGCCAGGACTATACCCCTTTCCTTTTCATACAAGGTAGCATAAAGCCAAGTTCTACTATATCCCAAATTACATGACAGGCCCACCCTCTATCTGAGTGGCCACATTGCCTTCCATGAGGTACTCGTGGCCCAGTGCCTCCACAACGCCGGTGATGGTCACCCTGTGGGTGGAAATCGACCTTTGATCTCCCTGCGACGCTAGTCTTTGTGATCGGTAGTTTTAGGCTTTGTGAGGTTGAGGAAAATGTGAGAGCGAGAGAGATCAATCCCCTTACTTCGTAGGAGGCCTCGTCCTCTTTCTTATAGCGTCGAGGAGTCGGGGCGTTCCGTTAGAGTTTGTTTGCATGATCCAATCATTGCGTGAGCTTAGGGGACATGCGTGCTAGTGCTTGGACTAGCGTGACTTTGTTCGGGAGTGCATGGGCAACGGGTGGACCGTGCCCTACATCTCCTTTCACTCAATGGCCAAAGATCAAAACCCAACATTCTCCCACTTGGTCTTTAAGGCTAATGAGTCCAGTCTTAGTAGAACAGTAAACCAAAGTAACACATCAAAGCAGTTGTTAATCTCCATAGAGACGCCATTACCTATAGTTCACCAAAATGCCTCAATAGGAATCAATTTATTCTTATTGGGTGTTGGATGATTCTTATGCCCTTTTGTCCAGGATCTTATTCAAAAACTCTAACCTTACACTTATGCTGGCCAACATTAAACTCAGATTATAAGCCTTTGATATGTGGATCCATGAGCATTAACTTAATAATAACTTGCTCAACTCTAGTAATTCGATCCTGGGACTTATCTTTCACAATATACTGTAATGTGTTTGGTAGGCACATATGACATTGTTACCTGAACAAAAAACTGCATTTTAGAATTGCGTGGTTTCATTATTGCAGTACGATAAGTGGTTAATGTTGTCTACCACTCTTAATTCTGAGAAATATTCTTAATTCATACGCCCCGCTCAATCACTTCTTAAAATGTCACAAAATTTGATTGCATTGTCGACTATGCAAATAAAAATTTAATTGGAGCTTTTTTCCATGGCTAATGCTCCTTATGCAAGGGTCAAGCATAGCTTGGTGTGGATTTCTGAATATCCACACACTCCTGAAATTAATTTCTAAAAGACCCAACTTTAAGGTCACCAGAATCCTTCATATGTGAACATGTAATTTTGTAAGTATCACACAAATAATGCAAGACATTCTAAATGGGCTATATTAAATTTGCCAAAATTCCCGACAAATTATACCAAATCTATATTGTCGGGTACCCCAAATATTATATTGTTGGACATTCTCTTGCGTGCCACCACGATATCTGATAGGTGGGATCCATACACAAATATAAGCCACCTATCCTCACACGTACATGATCGCATTTAAATGTCCACCAATATAACACTTGAAATACTGAGTAGTGAACAGAAGAAATAATCAACACAGTAACTTACCAGTCACTCCCGTTATATGCTCATCAAACCATTCAATGATGGAGACTAGGAAACTACATACAACGAGAACTGATCTACGGGCGTTTACCAAGCGAGGATTTCAAATGTTCAAAACCCGTACTTATGCATAACTAGTCCTAGGAATGAACTAGCTCTGCACTTTCATCTTAGCTCAGATATCCCACATAGGGTACATAAGGATTACATAAGTACAAATAGATAATTTACAGCTAGTACAAGTACATAGGACAAAAGGCCAATTTATTTAGTGTTCTGCGGAAACTTGTCTACCCAAAAGACCCATAAGCATACCGACTAGGGTAAACCCCTAGTATGAACCATCCTAGAAATCATTGTGACCCGCGACGTAGCACTCATCGGCAATTCATCACCTGCATAAAATTCTAATAGTGGCAACAATCAAAGATCAAGTGTCAGTACATTATCCAATAATGTACCGGCAAGGCAGTTTCTAATACCTATATGCAAGGATACAACAAAGAGAGCTTTTTGCGTCGCTAAATTTGCATAAAGCAAGTTTTAGTTGGCAAACATTTTTAATAGCCTTTATAGAACAATTTTAACATAATACTTAAGTAAATTTGTCATGGCATCAGTATATACATACATAAAGAAACCTTACTACCTTCCATGATAGTAAGTCCATAGTCATAAATCAAATTCCAGATTTCTCATTTCATTAAGAATCAAATTTAAAATGTATTTAGAAACATACAAAACTATACTCCTGGCACTTCACCATGTTGCCCATAACTGTGGGCATGGCTAACCGATTAGTTCTTACTCTGCAGAGTTCATACATCTTTACCCACATGACGCAAAATAGTAATCATGTAACAACATGTCACGCGATACCAGAAGGTACCCGTTTTACTACCTGCGACGAAGGTAATCCATTGCCTATGGCCTAACCTTGCATGAGCAACATGAGTGAAAATTCCACACTAAGTCCTTATCCTTAGTGTTGTCAGGACGATTGGCCTACCGAACCTGACGCCATGGCGAAGCAACCCATGAGGTACTACACCATTATATTGGACATTCTTAGATGCTCATGCCGCTAAGTGAACACCCATTCCTTCGTGATATACATGAGTAGTTCCGATAAACTATCAAGCAAGACTAGTTCATACTACAACGGCCTCCCAATGCAAGGTTAGATCATAAACAACTTCTCAACTAATGTTATCCCATACTAACACATATGGATGTACTATATACACAGATGGTAACAAAGAGTTCAGTCCTTAATTAACCCAGGCGAGCACTCCCCCTATCGGTATACAACTATCACATATGTATACCACTTGCTGCCCAAGTTTAAAAACCAAGTTTTCATCATTTTAATTCACAGTTAAGTTGGGATTATATCCCTGTTCAGAAATTTTCAAAACCTCAAATTTTCATTTATAAATTTGCCATAGCATTAAATAGGGGTTTCAGAGCATGGCTAAGCATATGTCACATGTAAATGTATATTTAAACCCTATTGAGTACAAGAAGAGTACTCTAACCCACCCTATGGTTACAACACGAGAAAAGTAATTCTCAAGAAGGTACATGCAGCAATAGGATAATTCTACCATTTTTAAAATGATTAAGTATTGATAATTCAAATAAGCATGCATTTTATAAAACAACACATTTGCCCCAAACCATAGGTTGCAATATGGTCAAAGGAGAGGGGAAAAACACTTGCCTTGCTAAACTTCTTCTCCTTGGTTAGTATTGAGATCAATTTCCTTGTAACATACCCGAATTTCAAATTTTGAAATTCGATGGTAAAAAATTAGTAAAAATCCTTTGAGGGTAAAATCTTATGGTTTTTCTACCTGAAGTCAAAATAAAAGAAAAGGTTACTAGTGCTAACTCAAATAGGGTAAGTTAAAATTTTTCACAGCTAAATCTCCAAGCTAAAAATCCACTCGGGGTTTAAAATATGAAAACTCTATGGAATACAAAACATAGCTCTATGACCCTAGTTGTAAACTCCTAAATCAATTAGGGTCGAACTAAAATGGCAATAAATGATCTAATTATAAATCACCATGCAAGTCCACACTAAAAACATAATTTGGTAAAACAGACCAAAAGTAAAGTTAGAAATCTGAAACCAATGTGGTGACTGGGTATGCTCACTTTTGAGTGCCATGGATTGTCCTTGGAGTGTTTTAGGTTTTCTTGTATAGGGCAATTACATTTATAATTGGGATTTGACTAAAAGAGAGATCTTAATAACTAATATATTAAGTCGTTAGTGTAACCTACTCAAGGGATATAAATAAAATTCATTTAACATAATGTGAAAATGAATAAGACATCATTTCTTTATGTGCATAAATTATTTCTATTGTTTGTGGATCTTCCCTATGCATTTCATGAGCTAAGGGAAATTCCTACAAATAAATGGTTCAAAATAAAATAAATGGTAAAATTCCTATAAAAAATACTAAACATCACTTATAGCCTACTATGATTTTTGTTTGAATTTATCACTTGGATTAGAACGCTAATAAGATCCTTCCAATCAGCCAAAAATATAAGATTAAGTATATAACCTATTGTACTCTTTGCATTATTACCAAAATTTAATGAATGCTTATATAGTAAATCCACCTTAGTCAAGATTTGGCCCATACAAATTTAGAAGTATTTTAAATCTAACCAAGTAGAACCCACAAAACTCCACCGAACTACTAACTCTGGTCATCCTTTTTTACTAGTCTTTTTATCTTTTTACCATAGTAAATCTAAAAGTACTTTGGCATTCGAACTTGGCACAAATGCATGGTCACAGCCTTGTCTACCTCGTGTATGTTTCCTCTTAAAAGTCCAAAATAAGTAGAGGAGAAGAAGAGTATGAAGCAATTCTCCATGGTCTTTACACTTAGCCTCTTGAATGCTAAAAATAATTGGTTTAATATAAAATCATGGAAAACTTCCTATAAGCATTGTACAACACATCAAGTCTACTGTAAATTTTGCTTGATTTTATCACTTCAATAAAATCTCTTATGTCAGCAAAACTAGAACAATAGCTAAAATAAATTCCTTAGTTCTTGTTTTCACCAAATAAAAATAAAACCTATCTCTTCTACCAAAATGTGTACCAAGATGAACCCTACAACCGGAAAATTTGGCCTTATTTAATTCATAAAAAAACAGATAAAATGATAAGTGTAAAGCCCTAGAAAATAAAATGGACTGCAGAAACTGTGTCACTATACCTATTAATCTTTTTGCCACATTAAAAATATAAGGCCTCTAGCTTTGGAAAGTTGCAGGTTACTAGAACATATATCCATCTACACAAAATTTTGCCAACTCTAGAAACCCTTTGTTGATTGTTGAGACCACCAGTGCAAGACAGCTAGCTAGCACAGCTTTCCACACTTAGTTTCCAGGGGATTCCACTCTAGCTGCCATATGGGACCCATAGACCCCTGGACCCACCTGCCAGCCAGAATGTGCCACGACCTCCTCCATGCGTCGATGCAACCAGTGCCACCATAGGACGTCGTCACCAAGGAGAAATTCACCATTTGACCGGCTATCTCACCAACACCCTCTCCCTTTCTCCCTCTGTCTGTTCCGCGGCAACACCAAGAGAAATCACCTCGGTTTTGCCGGGAACAGCATCATCTCATCCAACGCTGGCGAGTGCTCGACCGCCACCGTCGCCGCTTGGATGAGCTTCGCTGCAGCCAGAGAACTGGAACACGATCCCCTACCAATGCCTAATCCATTTTTGTACTTTGTCTTCCATGTCGCGTACATCGAAGGGGAGCCCCATCTGCCGCCGTGCGCTCTCTCGGCCCCGGCGACCACCGTCGCCACGTCATTCCGCCATTCTGGCCGCCTCGGAGAAGTTCCGGGGCCGAGTCCTCACTCCGCCAGCGTCTCCTCGACCTCCACAGCCAAACGCCCAAGGAAGCCCCAAGGATCAAGCCCTGACGGAAGAGATTGACCATCGTCTTCCCCGGCTCTGATCTAAGTCACCGCCGTCGATTTCTCGCTCGCCAGTGAGACTTAGTTCAATTCATCGCATGTGTAACCGCCCTAGACCTCACATGACATCGTGCACTTTTTGTTTGGCAGCTCGTTGACAGAAGCACACCGCCGACGAAGACCCGCTGGTTTCCTCCGCCGCTGAGCTATCTCCGACGCTGTCGTCATTGACCAAGCTTTTCCGGACCCCGTGAGCACCTTGGTGAGCTTCCTACAATCCCTTAGGAGCTCGCACATGCATCCATGTAGACCAAATTAAGCCATAGTTCCTCTTTCACCTGCATGCCGAAGCTCTCCGCCGCTTGCGCCGCCACTGCGCCTAGCTCCGGTCACCATTGGTGATGAGAACAGCCCCGGAGTGTTCACCAAGTGCTCTTCCACCTTTTCTCTGTTGGCCACCCAGCGAAATACGCCGCCGTTCACCGCTGGCGCCGCCGTGAAACCTCGCCGCAGCTGCTGCTCTGCCCTGCCCCACCGCGCCTAGCCTCTGCCTTGCTGACATATGAGAACACCTTTATTAGTGTAAGGGACTGTGTTTAGTAGAAGTTTAAATTTTCCAGGGTTTAAAATAAAAGAATACTTAGACTTACATGTGGACCCAAGAACTAAACTAGAAATACGTAAAACTCAAGTACTATTAACAAAATTCCCTTTCACACGTGTTTACGGCTGCGGGTTGTATTTCTGGAAATCCCAGGGACCTTTTTGCATATTGGCTCTCACTGACCGGTGGACCCAACTAATTTAAAATCTGAGAAATTTGAAGAAAAGGGTAAGTATATTATTTGTTGAACTGAAAAATGAGTAAACATGTAAAATCTATAACTAATTCATTTTAACTCCAAATTGAACGAATCAAAATTTGTTGGAATCACAAAATTATGTACTTTATTTCTATAAATTAAAATTGGAAGATCTTGTACTTAAAGAGCCTCAAAAATGATATAATATATATAAAAGTGCATGAACACTTTAAAATTTATAACTAACTCACCTTAAACTTCAATTTGGGTAAACCTAAATTTTATAAATTCATGAAGTGTTGAACTTTGCTGCTGAGAACTGAAGCTTGATTAAACTTGTGCTAAGGACACTTTTATTTATTGGGTAATAGATAAATACTTTAATTAGTGTATAAAATATGTAATAACTTCTAAAATTCATAGGTAAATCGTATTAGCTCCAAATGAAATGAATATAATTTTTGTGGTTCATAATAATTTGCTCTTAAATTCTGTAAATAGAGGATTAACTAAAAT
Organism: Oryza meyeriana var. granulata; assembly: GCA_003991445.1. Lineage (NCBI taxonomy): Eukaryota > Viridiplantae > Streptophyta > Magnoliopsida > Poales > Poaceae > Oryza > Oryza meyeriana. Next base: position 74,903 of record RYFJ01000106.1, on the reverse strand, counting down.
TAGTACATAAAACACCTTTGTGGTTTATAAATGTTTTGTATAAAATATAAAATGTACAAGAATTTCTAAAATCCTAAAGAATTTATCTTAACTCCAATTAAGATAGACTAGATAGCATTAAGTTCACACCACACCCCTCTTATATCTCATAAGGTTAGATTTCATAAAACCTAATCCTAAAACACTTGTATACTAAAATACATGTATTGATACCATATACAGGCCTAGAACTTACAAAATTCATATCTCCTAAATAATAGTGGATAAAATAGAATTTTCTTCACCATAATTCATCTAACACCAGAACTAAACCACTGCATTGGTCTCACACACATTAGAGTAAAATTGAATATTTGATGTTATTTTGTAGTTAGACTTATTCGTGTATAAAAGTTCTAAATACAATATCTGTCAAATGCCAAATACTAAATTAAAATCTCCCACACCACATTTCATCTAAAATATTAATATTTACTACTATGAAGGAGAATTTGATGAGAATTTGATGAAACCACCTCACGGAATGCATATTAAAATTGGCATAGGGTACGAGCCCTGTATTTCGCATACATAATTTGTAGAATTTATATCTCCGAGATGCAAAGTAATAATATAGAACCCCATTTAATAAAAATCATCCAAAACCAATATCTATCCACTGCCTAAAGCTCACACTTGACAAAACATCTCACAAAATATCTCAAAAATTCATATAGGGTATAAAAACCGTATTACGTATATAGAACTTATAAAATTCGTAACTCACCAAAGAAAAGATATAAAATAGAAATTCTTTCACCTAAATTCACTTAGGGTCAGAACCAAACCACTGTGAAAAACTCATGCATATTAGAGCATTTTGGATTTTTCGTATATTTGGTATTTATTCGTTTATACGTTAAACTTGTATAGATAGCGAATTCATTTACGAAGAAAAAGTGAGTTTAGTTGCTGACTAAGGCGAAGAGGTCCAAGTCAAGTATTCTCCCATCTTCCTTTGAACAAATTGAATCCGATGTTTTGGGGAATGAAATGTGTTGTTTGCAAAACTACATTCGTAATTGCAACTATTGGTATTTAAATGTGGAAATTGGTAGTTATAACCTATTTGTTGCATAATCAACCTTGAAAACTTGTGATCCTTGCTGATTGTAACCTTAGAGTTGGTTAGAGTACTTAACTTGTGCTCATTTGGGCTTATACATGCTTATTATGATCTCATATGCTTAGCCATGCTTAGTAATATGCTAAATAACATTATGGTCACTTTATACATTTGAAAATAGGCATTTTACAACGTCTGAACAGAGGTGAAGCCTCTAATTATTTGTGAACTAAAATGATGAAAAACCCAATTTTAGACTTGGGTGGCAAGTGGCGTGCATATGGTGGTAGTTGCAAGTCGATAGGGGGAGTGTTCGCCTGAGTCGATTAAGAACCGAACTCTATGTCACCCTCTATTGTTTACCATACAACCACATGTGCTAGAATGGAATGTCCTTAGCTCATTAAGTTGTCCAATGCTTATCCTTGCAGATGGTAGGGCGAAGAAGGATGTGTTAAGTTGTTCTATTAGCTCATAGGAATTGCCTAACGACCCGTAACGATGTTAGGCGTCTAAGTCTGTCCAATACAATGGTATAGTACCTCGTGGGGAAACAGAGGGTTTGCCACCAGGGCGCTAGGTTAAGGCATGGGCCCACCACCTAGCGGCTCTAGGGTTGCTCCTAGGGTGGATTCCCGCTTCCTGTTGATAGTGCAAGGCTAAGCCTTGAGCAATGTAAAGGCACACTGTGACCTCTAGACCGGACTAAATGTGCAGAGCATGGTAGTGTTTCGCGATCACAAGACAAACTAGAGAATTCACATCATGTGGATAAAGTTATATAAACTCTGTAGAGTCAAAACTAATCAATTAGCCGTGCTCGCGGTCTTGAGCGACATAGTGACATGTCATGAGTATAGATCTATGGTTTATAAACGTGTTTATGAAATTGGGTTATGGATTGGTGATTTTTGGATAATTTTTGATGATTATAATGACTTGTTGCCGGGGCGGGGCAGCAAGTAAAATGATGATATTATGTTGATCACTTTATTTACTTATTGCACATGTTTCTATTGTTTTATGAAATACCGTTGCAAAAGATTGTCAACTAAAATTGGCTTTATGCAAAAATAAAACTTACAAATATCCTTTTTTGATTTAGAGCTTGCATGTAGCGTGGTAGGATTGGCTTTGCCAATATATTATTTCGTTAATGTACTAACTCTTACTTGTATTACTGTTGTTTAACTTTGTTGTAGGTTGAGAGATGAGAGATCCGTTGCTTCTTTAGAATGGTTCTTTTAGGGGCCTATCCCTAGTCGGTTGCCTGTGGAATGGGAAGACATGCTTTCAATAAACCTTTAATTATTTAGCCTATTGGCATAAGCTAATGTATCTATTTATTTGTTTTACCCTTATGTTTAGTATTGATGCTGTGGGCTTGATGATGAAAGTTTAAAGTTAGTCCTTTTACTGGGAACTAACTATGTATTAGTATGGGTTTTGAACATCTGAGATCCTCACCTGGTTAACGCCCGTAGATCAGTCCCCGTTGTATGTAGTTTCCAGGTCGCCTTTATCGAGTGATTTGATGAGCATACAGCGGGAATGACTGGTGAGTTATCTTTTCGAGTATCTCTTTTGTTCACTATTCGGTATTTCAAGTGTTATATTGGTGGACATTTAAATGTGGTCATGTACGCGTGAGGATAGGTGGCTTATATGCATGTATGGATCCCACCTTTTAGATATCGCGGTGGCACGCAAGAGAATGTCCAACAATATAATATTTGGGGTGCCCTCGTATTCCTCACCATCAACGGGATTGTCTTCTATAAATAAATAACGATATCGAATAAATACCAAATTATGCAAAAATTGAATTGTCTCTAAAATGCTTGCATTTTTCTATAGTAATTAGGTTCTGTATTTAGATGAATTATAGTGAAAGAATTTTCACATTATTCTACTGTATGAAAAGATATAAATTTATTAAGTTTCTAGGCTTACATATGAGTTTTACTTATGTATATTATTTTTAGATATTTTTATGTGGGCACCCCAGTTTTCTGCACTATAAGAGGTAATTGGTACAACAATACGAAATATCTAATTGGATGGGATCTCAAGAGAAAGCCAAATAAAACTGTAACTATCCAACCTCATCGCAGCCTTGTCGTACAAACTACCAATTATAATGCAAAACAACTGAAACGCCAGACTAAGAACACGAGAGATATTTGGAAGAATAGTTACACCAGTCCGCACGGCGAGATATGCCCGTCAAATCACACGAAGGTGGCAACCAAACACGATACATATCTCTAAAGACATGGTCTATGGTTGAACTACTCTCCATGTATCTCAATTGTTCTAAGCCTATACTCATGCAGACTAGCTCTAGGATAATTGCTAGTCCACACTTTCATCTCTAGCAATGGTATTCAATAAATGGTTGTACAAGTAAGTAAACTAAATTTACTACATCAGAGTTACATATGTTAAATGACCGAATAATATGATTCAGCGGAAGCTTGTCTACCCAAACCACAGGCAATCCGACTAGGGGTAGACCCCTTAAAGAATCAATCCTGAAGAAGTAACGAATTCCCGTAGCACTCAACCTACAGCAAAGAATTATAACCATACAAGCAAGAGTCAGTACATCACCAAAATAATGTAGTACATCACCAAAATAATGTACTGGCAAGGACAATCCTATATCTCTACATGCGAGCTCTAAAATCAAGGAGATGGCTATTTGTGGGTTCAGTTTTGCATAAAGCTAATTTTAGTTCACAATCATTTGCAACGGTATTGAATAAAACATTAGAAACATGTATAACAAGTAGGGGAGTGATCAACATAATAATTTTCCTGCTTGCTGCCCTCCACGGCAACAAGCCACCATAAGCATTGTAATAAGCATAATAATTCTCATAAGTCACCAATCCTCATCCCAATTTCATAAACACATTTAAAAGCATAAATCTATACTCAATGGACACAACCATGCCGCTCATGACCGTGAGCACGGCTAACCGATTAGTTTTGACTCTGCAGAGTTTGTACAACTTTACCCACATGATATCATCGCTCTAGTTTGTCCGGTACCCGTCGGTACCACCACACTTTGTACATTAAATGCGGTCTAGAGGTCATAACATAGCTTTTACATTACCTAACATTTAGCCTTGCACCAGCACGAGGTGTGTTACTCCACATCGGGGTGCTAACCGATGCAGTGGGTGGCGGGCCCACGCCTTAACCCAGCACCATGACGGCAACCGACCCGACTCCCCACGAGGCACACAATGTTGTATTGGACAAACTTAGACGCCTATTCCATTACGGGATATAGGTAGCTCCTCTGAACAATCCTACGGTCCGTTGTAGGCACTGCCCATACTACTCTGCCTACCAAAATGCAAGGCTAAACATTAATTAACTTAATCCACTATGGCTATCCCATACTAGCATATGTGGTTGTACGGTTTCACATGAGAATATGACACTGAGTTCAATCCTTAATCGACTCAGGCGAACACTCCCCCTATCGGTGTGCAACTACTCCATATGCACACCACTTACCGCCCAAGTCTAAAATCAGGTTTTTCATCATTTTAGTTCACAAATAACCAGAGGCTTCACCTCTGTCCAGAAGTTATAAAATTCCCATTTTCAAAGGTATATAGTGATCACTGTAATATTTAGCACTTTACTAAGCATGGCTAAGCATAAGCAAGGGTATTAATTTAACATAGACCCCCATGAGTACAAATCAAGTACTATAACCAAGCCTAGGGTTATAAACAGCAAGGAGTACAATGTTTTAAGGTGGATCATGCAACTAATAGGTTATAATTACCATTTACCACAATTCAAATACCGTTATTCACAAATACGCATGCAATTTTACAAACAACACATTTCATTCCCTAAAATATGGGATTCAATTTATTCAAGGAGGAGGGGAGAATACTTGCCTTACTCTTGAATACCCTGGATACCAACTATCTCACTTCTTCACCGATATCGAATTCGTTCTCTAGAAAGAAAATAAGGTACAACCGAATAAATAGCAAATAATGCAAGAAATCCAAAATGCTCTAATATACATGAGATTTATAACTTAGGTTGCTACTGTTATAAAGTGAATTTAGGTGAAGGAAGTTTTATTTTATCACTATTTATTTGGGAGTTATGAATTTTACAAATTTGTGTTAGAATAGACTATTTATTCCTTAGGTAAACTATAGGTATATGTTTAGGAGATAGTTTTGTCAAAACCTTGTCTACGGGGTTAAACATCACTATTTTACAAGACTAACAAAATTGGTTTCACAATTTTTAGAGTTGGGATAAATTTATTATGAATTTTACAAGTTCTATATACACCAGGCGGTATTTTTACTTCTCTAAACTTTTAGAGAGGATCCCCCTACAGAGGGTGCCAAGTTTCAGTCATCATAAATATTAGCATAGTTTTCTAAGTCCATAAACCGAGTTTCACCATTTTAGGAGTTAATATTGATTTGTTAGGAATTTTACAAGTTCTATACGTGGATACGTCTAGTTATAATATTGAATATCTAATTAACTTTTAAAGTGTGTGGAACCTATGCAGTGGTTTGGCACTGATCCTAGATGAATTTTGGTGAAGAAGTTTCTATTTTATCAACTCTTATTTTTGGAGATATTAATTTTGTAAGTTTTAGATATGTATATGATACCTATACGTGTATTTTAGTATATATAAGTTTTAGGTCTAAATTTTATAAAAATATAAATCTACATGTTTTGAGAAAAGTGCCATTTGGGTGAGTAAAATAGAGTTTATATAATTTTTAGAAATTATTTTATTTTTTATATTCTATACGAAACATTTATACTTTGTATAAATCATAAAGATGTTTTATGTACAATATTTTACCTAATACTCTGTTTTTCAGAAATGAGAGCAAAATGTTTTGAAGCTAACAAACTTGGGTTCATATTATTTGGAGTTAAGATGAATTTCCTATGCATTTTAGAAGTTATTACATCTTTTATACATTAATCAAAGTATTTATCTATTACCAAATTATATAAAGGTGTCTTTTGTACAAATTTAACCAAATCTTATTTTACATTAGCAAAGTTCAACATTTTTTGAATTTACCAAAATTGGAGTTAACATGAGGTGGATAAGATTTTTAAAGTGTTTATATACATTTATACTTTATCTAATTTTGAGGCACATTAATTATTAATTCTTCCAATTTTAATTTATAATAATAAATTTTGTAGTTTTATGATACCAACAAACTTTGTTTCATCCAATTTGGAGTTAAAATGAATTAGTTATAGCTTTTACAAGTTTATCTATTTCTCAGTTGAACAAATAATACTCTTATTCTTTTCTTGTAATTTCTCATATTTTAAATTGGCTGGGTCCACCGTTCAGTGAGACAGAATAGAGAGAGGCGAGGCCGAGTGGTGCCGGCGAGTTTCTCGACGGCGGCGACGGCGAACGGTGGCTCGGCTCGGGTTGCGGCCAAAAGGAAAAAGGTAGAGGGAGATGAGGCGAACACGTCGGTGCAGAGTGCGGGGGCTAGAGGTGGATAGAGGCTCGCTGGAGACGAGCCCAAGCAGCGGTTGTTCTCGGGTATATGGTGCATATGGCCTTGCGGCTACTATTTTGTTAGGGAGAGGCATGCAGAAGCTTCAATGGGTTCCCAGGAAGTTCACCGTGCGATTACCCGAGGCAGGGGAACACTGGGTGGTGGCGGCGATGAAGGAATGGTGTGGCGGCGGTGGAAATGCTTCGGGTCGGCGGTGCCGTCTCGATCTGCAAGAGGAATCATCAAACCGAGGTACGCACGGAGTTAGCAGGATCCTGGAGATGGTGAGGGAGCGAGGAATCGAGCTAGGACTCACCGAAGAGGAGGAATTTCATGGCGGCGGCTCGGGATAGCACTGGGCTAGAGTTGAGGAAGAAGATCGTCGATCTCGCTCCTCAGGGCCTAGCATTTGGGGCTTTTGGGGCGGCGTGGAGAGGAGGCCTTGGCGGTGCTGGTGGCGAAGCGGCTCGTCTCGGGGTGGTCTATGGTGGCCGGAATGTCAGCGATGTCCTGGCAGCGGTGCCATGGTCGTACTCCAGAGCGGTGGTGGTGAGGCGGCGTTCCGAGCGATCCACTGCACGAAATGGCTCGGGGTTAGCGAAAATGGAGATGGCATGGACAGGAGAGTATAGAACAGAGAAGAGAAGGGAGCGGGGACGGCTGGACGGTGATTGGTGACGGCGTCCTTCCTGGCGGCTGGCGGAGAGAACCAGGCGAAAGAGGAGGTAGGAGGCTCGATTGTTCTGTCCCAATGGTTGGAACATGTAGGGGAATGTCAGGTGACGATGCTAAGGAGGAGAGATGAGGTCGACGGCGGTGTTGACACGTCCATGGCGAGGTGGCGGCGTCCTAGCGTGTTGCTTTGCATGCAGACAACTCCTAGCTGCATTTTGTCGGTGGCTGAGGCTGGCAGGTGGGCCTTAAGGTCTTGTGGGTCCCACATGGAAGTGAAAAATGGGAGAGGAGTCCTCTAGAAGTTAAGTGTGGAGGGTTGTGCCAACAGCTGTTTTGCACTGATAATTTTGCTAAGTTGTAGAAGGTTTCTGGGGTTGGAAAAATTTCTGTGAGAAGGTGGATATGTGGTCTACTATCCTGCCAAATTCCAAAGCTATAGGCCTTATGGTTTTAATGTGGCAAAAAGATGAGATGGGTATTGTGACACAGTTTTCTGCAATCCAATTTATCCCCTAGGGCTTTGCCCTCATCATTTTATGTGGTTTCTTTGGGAATTAAATTAAACCAAAATTACTGGTGGTAGGGTTCTTGTTGACACACCTGTTGGTAGAATTACACTGCCTAATTAATCGTCATTTTTATTTGGTGAATTTTAGAAGTATACCCATTCATTTTTAGCTAGCTCCATAGTCTAGCTGATTTGAGGGATTTTATTAAAGTACCTACTGAAGTGATAAAATCATGGAAAATTTACAGTAGACTAAATGGGTTGTATAGTGCTTATAAAAATTTTACCAAGATTTTAGGTTAAACGACTTATTTTTAGAAATTACTTAGGCTATGCAAATGCTTATGCACCCTATTATGAAAGTGCACTTTAAGATCCAAAAGCAATTCAAAAGAAAGCATGCACATGAAATAGTAATTAATTTATTTATCTCCATATTTTTATGTCAAACTTTTATCTGTACATATTTAGTCATATTATATTTTCTGTTTCTTGTAAATTAACTCTTAAAATCTTTAGGCATCAACCCTAAGGTATTTTAATTTGGTCAAAACCTCTTATACCCATTTGGATGAATTACTTCCATTCCCATTTGACCTACAAAAGGTTTTAGAAATTTGATTTGTGGATTCCAGAGCTGTGCTTTATATTCTTTTATTATTGTATATTGTGACCTAGGGTAAGTCTTTAAATAAATTAAAAATTTTAACTATAAAAGTTTTAGCGTTTCCCCTTTTTTAAGATTTACTTTAGTAAATCTACCTCTCATTTTACTCCTTTGTATAGAAAGTATAAGATTTTACTTTCGAGGGCTTTTTATTAGCTTATTTTGGTTAAAATTTTGAAATTCGAAATTTTGGTATGTTACATTTTAAATGGTAGTTTCTGTCAATTTATTACCTATAAAATGAAAGGGAATAAAATTATGAATTTATCAAAAATTGATTCACTAAATTTGAAGTTTGTATGAATTTTCTATGAATTTTTTGAAGTATAAATCCATTTTTCAGTTCAACAGAAAAGCCTAGAGTCCATTTTCTTAATTTTTCTCAGATTTTCAACTTCCGGGCCTACATGTTAGTGAGTGAAATTTTGCAGAAAGATCCTCTAGTTAACTAGAAACCAACGCGGGGTCCTTAAGCACGTGGAAATGGAAAATTCATATAGAGTGCTCAATGTTTTATTGAATTACAACTTAACCCTTGGGTCCACATGTAAGTCTAACCATTTTTACAGTTTAAACCTCACACATTTTAAACTCTTGCTAATCCCGACTTAGCGGCAGCGAATAGTGATGGCGAGCATTGAGGTGACGCCGACGGCAAATGGCGACAAATCCTAGGGTATGGCGAAAAGCAAAAACGTGCAGCAGCTCGAGGCGAACCCGATGGTGACTTAAACGCGTTCTGAGGTGGTTGGAATAAGCGACAGCAGCAGTGCAAGCGGCAGCGAGCTTCGGCATGAAAGTGCATGTTGGATTCTAGCTCGATTCTCGCCAATACAATGCATGCATATTGGTCCTAAGGACTCCAGGAAGCTCACCAAGCGTCCAACTGGGGTTGGCGAGGCTAGAACGATGGCGTTGATGGCAAGAACATCTTGGCGGCGGCACTTGCTTTGGTTGAATGATGCCAAGAAAATCTGGCCATAGATTCACATAGCCAAGACATGCTTGAGATTGGTGAGGTCCGAGGGATGCTACTAGTGCAAGGAATCAATCTGGTACTCACCGAGGTGATGGGAATCGAAGTTTTAGGTGGCGGCCGGAGATAGAGAAGACCACTCTGATTCGGCACCTCACTGCTCCACAGCTCTTGGGGCTCGAGCTATGGGACTAGGTCGATGTTGTGACGACGCTGACCAAAAATCGTGGTTGGGTCTTCTCCAAGTGATGAGAACATGGTTGTGTGATGGCGACTTCCGGTGAGATAGAGAGAGCGAACCATGGTGAACAGGGTGCTCGATCTGTGTCGCACGGGGAAAAGAAAGTTGTTGACGCCGAAAACCCGCCGGGGGCCGTCCGGCGTCTGGGCGACACGCGAAGGCCTGGGAGATCTGCTTAGCTTCAGTGCAGGTCCTAAAGTCTTGAGGTTCGCAGGCGTGCCAGTCAATTTGACCCCGCAATTGACAAGAAGAAAATATTAGCTCAGGGATTCAATCGGCCAATAAGAATCCTGCTAGCCGATTGCCGAAGGAATGCTTGAGCATCGGTTGAAAGCCGATGATAAAACTTTGTCCGGGCCCCAGCTGTCCACGCCCGGGTCTCGTGCCTGTGCCCGGGTCCTCACTTGTGCTCGTGCCGGGGTCAGCAGCAATTGCACATCGGCTATTGGCCGATACGGACTGATATAGGCTCCTTGTAGCCGATGGCCGATGGCGCCTGTGTATCGGCTAGGAAACCGATAACGCTATAAGCAAATAGATAAGCTGTTAGTATAACATGTGCATCGGCTAGAAGCCGATGATAAAATGGATAGGCAGAATAGTAAGCTAGCCGACTACCAAGGAAACACATGTGCATCGGCTAGAAAACCGATGATAATATAGATGACCAAAATAGGAAAGATAATACAGTCGGCTTTATAAAAAGATAACCTATCGGCTAAGCACTCCGATAGAACGTCGCATATACACCGATCGGCTCGACAAGGATAAATCTATTATTATCAATCTAGTAGTTCAGACCTAACTGATGCAGCACAGATTAATAATAATAAAGGAACATCAACAAGCCGATAGACCTAATGCAACTGTGATGTAATAAGATAACTTATCGGCTATACATTCCGATAAGACACTTGCGCAAAAACCATCAGCCTAGCAGGAACGATTTATCGCTGGCAGCTCAGTAGGTCGGACCCAACCGATGCAGCACGAACTGATGATAAATCGCCCCCAGTAAGCTGATAAGATCTACGCACGCGTGATGTGGTATACCTGATCGGCCTAAGAGGTCGGACCGAACCGATGCAGCCGTAGACAGGGCAGATACACCTGGGTAAGGGGTGACGAGTCTTACCCTCTCGCAGGAGTTCGGACCTAACCGATGCAGCCCCGCTCGAGAAGCAAGAACCCGTCGAAAGGGTGGCGATGCGCCGAATTTGATTGATCTGTGTGGATAATTTACAAGGTGCCCGGGCGTACGTATTTATACCCCGAGTTACATGAGTCCTTATAGGACACGGAATAGGACTTTCCTAACTAGAAAAGGAAAACTAACAGACCTGATCGGACAAGAGATCAGGTTTCCTAAAAGATAAAACTATCTAATAGATAAGATAAATAACTGCCATAACGTGGTCTTCACGATTCCTTCCAGGCTTGGTCTCTTCCAGATGAGCTTCCATTGGCTGACATGGCTTCTTTCCTTAACCGAACATGGATATGAATCGTGCCAAATTTTGGCATTAACAAAAGTATATGGATTTTAGGCATGAAGAGGGGATTATGTTCTGGGGGTTGGCTTGCGGCGAAGCTCACTAGAGACAAGCGGTGACGGCGGTGGACCTCGCTAGCACCGGAGACGACGCATCCATTCCCAGGGCTCCTGATGGCGATTCAATGGCCCTCTCCACAGAACGCGATGAGGACGAGAGAAAGGGTAAGTCTATGAAGCGGCGTGGTGAAACGTGGAGATCAACCGAGCAAGGCATGGTGCAGTGGAGTCTGGGCGCCTCGACGCGTGCTTCGGCGCGTGTCATGCATTCCAGGGGCGGTGGCTGAGTGAGATGGTGTTCTCTGGCTGACAGGTGGTCCCCACTAGCCGTGGGCCCAATTTGTTAGTGACAAATAAAGAGATCTCGTGAAGAAACTCAGTCTGGAAGCTACTATGATGAGCTGTTTTGCACTGAGGTTTTAATCTATCTCCCATCTGATTTTAGGTGTGGACAAGTTACTGTGAGAAGGTGGTTATGTGATCTACGGACCTGCCAAATGCCTATGCTGAAAGCCTTGTAGATTTAATATGGTAAAAATGTGAAATGGGCTTGGCGACATCAAAATCTGCAGTTAACACATTTCTAGTGACTTGAACCTATCATTTTATGTAAAACTATAGTGAATTTGACTATTTCAATTTTTTTGGTGGTAAGCTATAGCCTGATAAACCTTCTGACAAAATCTCAAAAGTTTATGAATTAAGATGAATTTTTCTTAAAAATATGAAATTGTCATCATATTAACCCTATTTTCAGAATTGTGCTGTTTTTAAAAATTTTAAATGGAGCACCAAACAAATGATAAAATAATGAAATTTTCTCAGTAGGTTGAAGATGTTTTCTTGTTTTTATGAAAATTTTCTCAAGGTTTTTATTCATATCAAATTTATGTTTAGTACTCTCATATATACACTTATATGCATGTGAGCCCTATTATGCAATGTAAAGAAAAACCAAAAACATGGAAATTAACAAATGCACACCAAAGCATAACATTTTATTTACTCCAACATTTGATCACAGGGTTTTTATATAACCAAAATTGGGTATGTTACATATACGCATCTAGACTTAGCGCTAGCTGACTCCCCTATAACTAATTGAGTAGGTTTGACAGAGCAAAATAATATTGCATTTCTTAAGTTCTCTGTCAATGTATGAATTTTAAAAATAAATCTAGTACTCCTTGAGTATAGAAGATAAAATCCCTTTATTTAATGCATCACATGCCCATGTGATTACTAATGCGACATTAGGTACATAGGGTACTAGATTAATCCCACCGTTGTGATTATCCACTTGGTTCACCTTAATCCTGAATTTATTAATGTCATTATGGGATTTATGTAACCATTATTCAGATGCTTTGTTAAACCATTGATGAATTTCATAAGTCTACAGTCTTTATGTGCCTTGCTTTTAAGCATGTTAACATTGCAAACTGCAAATTAAACATCCATTCACTAGAGCAACTAGCGCCCTGACGGAATAAATGAGTCTCTCTTAGAGGCAAGGAAAAAATTATTTTAGTTCACTTTCTCTTATGAAAAACCCTTTTCTATAAGCATACCTTGCACTAATTCGATATCCTTTTCAACGTCATATTTATTGTGCAAACGTATCTACACACTCTCCTAACTCATCCAGAAATTTCTAATTAATTCTTGGGTGTCACTGACGCCCATAGATAAATGATTCATGTCATTACAAACTGCTTGAATGAGGTGAAATAATTAATCTTAGTGAAGCTAATTAAGCTCCCACTGATTTTCATAAGCAACCACTAATTTCGCCATTCTCTAAGGACATGTCTTATTGCATTTAATTGGGCAACTATATCAATTTCCTATAGGAAATTAGATAGGAATTCAGTGTAGGTCCCATGAATTGTCCGTAGATATATGGAGAAGAAATAATAATATTCTTCTTCCATGTTTGAATACACCACTATTGACATAATACTGATCTTATAGTGCTTCAGAACAGACATTGATGAAGAAAATTTAAATAATAATAGTGAGGAAAAATTTAGAGATAGTGAAATTTTAGGAATTTTTTGGAGTGAATAAATTAAATAAATTAGATATTAGTAAAGTGTGAAGTGAATGAAATATCTCTAATGTGATGAGACATTTCGTAAAGTATGAGTTGAATGAAATACCCCTACTATAATGAGAGAGATCATTCCCCTTCGAAATGTGGCTTAAGCAATAGTGTCATCATTTCGATGAGGTCTCATTATTTTGCAATATCACAGGCATTCAACACAGAATCATAAATAGAGAGCAAATTAAAAATTAAAATTTATCTTGCTTGACAATGAGACTCAAAACATTATTATTGAATTCAATAAAATATCCTTATTACCAAATCCAATATTGTAGCTGTACACATATGACAGAAATAAAGTTTCTAACATAGAGGGAATAACAAAGCAACACATGAAAATGTCTTCCTACGCTAAGGGAAGATGAATGGCTTTTTCCATGTGAAATTTACTTCCATTTAGTTGGCTTTGCTCCCCTTTTCCTTTAATCCTCACGAAAAATGATTCCTGTATTGAATTACTGAAATGAAAAAATTGCACCTAAGTCAATTCACCAGGAAATATGGGCATAAAATCACATAAGGTGAATCATTAATACGAGTAATAATATTAAGATTACCCTTATTTGAGAGCCATCTCCTTAAGCCATAACAGTTTTTCCGCACGTGCCCACGCTTGTGGCAGAACTTGCAGATGGCAGCACCAGGTGTAACAGCCACCCTCCCCTTCCTCTTAGACATGACAAAGGAGGTTTCGGGCTTATTAATGGATTCATTGGCATTGAAAAATACCTCGTCATTCTGTCACTTCTCCTCTATAATGGAGTAACTTGTGAGCTTATCGATGCACCGATTTTCCATATTAGAGTAGTAAATCATCTTGACTTGACCATAGTTGGATGGCAAGGAGTTCATGATGAAATGGGGATGAAACTCGTTAGAAATGTCAATGCCCATATGCCCTAGCTTTCCAACCATGTCAGTCATCGATGTTATGTGCTCCTTCATACCCCCTGTACCACCGTAACGGGCAATGAGCAACTTCATGACAAGAGTACAAGCATCTGAGTCTAATGTCATTAGGGATTCTATATTAGTTATGAATGCATTGGCACTTCCAGCATCAAGAATGCCGTCCCTAATGATGAGAGATATGCAGTTCTTAACTATCATTTTGCTCATGCGGCCGGACTCATTCCACCACTCTGTGTTTATCTATATGCCTCTAGTACATCATGAGAATCATTAGTGGCAGGGGAAATGGGCACGTCCTCATGCAAAGCAATGTCATAGCCAAGAAACCCGAGCATACTGTCCACCTGTTCCTTCCATTTCTCGAAGTTAGTGCCATCAAGTTGCTCGATGTGTCGATGTGAGCAAACACATCATTCATAGATGAAATTTTAATGACAAGAATTATCAGTAAAACAATAAAATGTGTATAATTAACCGTACATTGGTATAGTTAATCATCCACATAAAAATAACATTGCTTTATAATACCGTTGGGCCAAAATAAAGCAAAATCTCATGATGTCATAAGTTATGCACATAAATAAATAAGAGCTTTACACCATAACACCTTTAGGTAGAAATGATGTGAAAGAAAATATTACATGATAATTTAATGTGCATAAAATTATAAGATTTCACTTCAAATTACCGTTGGGCCGAAATGAAGTAAACTAAAGAATTGCCATTAAAAATATATTCCTAAACCATGACATAATGATAAACGAAAAGATCAAGTTTTCTAACTAAGTTTCTCGTTGGTTCCACATAGTTAGCAACAAATTAAATTGCAATTAAAATATTCCTATATCAAAACTCCATTGAGTCGAAACAATAAAGGAAATAATTAAACATTCTAACTAAACTTCCATTGGTTTCATTTAGTTAGACATAAATTAAATGCACATGAAATTTTATTGCAATTTTATGGCATATAATAATGGCTCAAAGCTGAAATAAAAGCATTATTTTAAATGGGAAACATTAATTTGTGCTTTTAAAATAAAAGAAAAGGATTTCGGCCTGGTAGCCCAGAGGAGCCGGCCGGCCCATTACTGTGCACGAGCGAGCACGGCCCATTTCATGCGCAGTGCCCAATTGCCCCGTAGGCCCATAAGCCCCAGTCGTCAGATCTGATCGATGGTCAAGATTAAGTGGTGGTGACTGAGATCGGCGTGGGCACGATGTCGATCATCTGATGCTGATCGGACGGCTTGGATCAATCATCCCTAGAACAAAATTGCCGGCAGCCTCAAACCCAAACCCTAGCTTCATTTTCATGCCCCTCCTCCTGTGGAGGCCATGAGCCCCAGGTACCTCATGATAAGCTTTCTGGCCACTCGGACAGAGGACAAGCCCAATCCTACAATTAGGGATGCAACAGGACTCGGTGAATATTACCTTGTACGATAAGGAAAGGGATATAGTCCTAGTCGGGTACATTGTATTCCTAGAAGGAGATCCCTTGGTCAAATCCGACTGGGATTCCTACCTTGTAACCTTGCCTCCTCGGTATATAAGGAGAGGCGAGGTGCCCCTGGGGCAGAGAACAGAATCTCACCAGAGAAACCTCAAAGGCAATACACAATAGCTGGAAGTAGGGTATTACCTCACCTCGAGGGCCTGAACCAGGATAAATTGTTTAGTGTTCCTTTGCAATCCATCAATTTAGGTCTCACGAGTAGCCCCATATTATTATTGCTGATACCAAACATCGATAGTTGGCATGCCAGGTAGGGGCATCGATGAGATCATCTTCGACAAGCCTGATTGTTTCAACCACCAGAGTCGACGGTGTCAAGTTCCTCCCCGAGCAAACGATTAGCTTCGGGAGCCTCGACTTCATCACCGACAAGTTCGGCGACCTCACCCTGTCCGACTCAGATTCGATCCGATCGGCCAGACACCAAGCCAACTCCGTGCCAGTCGGCCTACTCAATGCCATAGCAATCTTCGGCGACATGCTGCAGTGATCCCCAAGATGTCCAAGTCTAGGGACAACTCTTTCTTTCAGTGTTCGACTCGGACTCGGCCTCGAGCCGACCGAGTTCGGGCTAAGAGAGGAGGAGATCATCAACCTCACGTTCGGACTGGGCAATGCCACGGATAACTTCAATCAATATCTAATGCGGTAGACCTGATGTAACAGCCCTAGGCTCATAACCAGGTTTTTAGAAGTGCATTTGTTGTCCTTTAGACTTCATATTTACTATATTGCATTTTGATCATATGCGATCACAAAATTAACTCTAATCGGAAAAATTGGAACCACTTCTTTTTGAGCAATAGCTTGAACAGAAGTATACATGTTTAATGTTTTATTAAAATATTAGTTTATTTGTCATCTCTAAATATAAATTTTGTGGAATTTTTACTCTCTGTTTTGGCCTCCTAAAAATTAAAACCAACTTTCAGTCTAACAAATTTCATCTTTTCACCAGATTTAAAATACTTGGAATTTATGTGTGAAACCTTGAAAAATGGAACCTATAAACCAACACCTATCACCACACCAAATTCCTGAATTGTTGAACAAGTGTTACCTAGTCAAATTGAATTTACCAAGAGAGGGAAAGAAAATAAATCCTGGAAATTGCAAGAATGAATCTATACTCAGTTTTTCACCCACCTGTCTCACCCTCATAGACAACCACAGCTTGGGCCCATTTGTCACTGGCCTTGGGTGCCTCCTTAGCCCCACAACACACCCATGGGCGTGCTCCCACCTCAGGACTTGGGGGGGGGGGGGGGGGCAGAGAAAACCCCTTCTTCTTCCTACCCTTTCATCTTCACTGCTTGTTCTTTCTTTTCTTCCTCAAGCTGAGCTCTCATCTCACTTCTCCTCCCCAAATCCCATCCAATAGCCCAAGATCAATCCCTGCATGTTAGACCACAACAATCCCCATCATCCCAGCTTTCCATCTATCCCAACATCTTGCACATGCATGGAGAGTTGAGAGAGATCGAGATGGAATAAGAGAGTGGTGGTTTCAGCCTGCAGGGCAGCAGCAGCAGTATTTTGTTTTCCTCCATTTGGTGAGCTTCCTTTTCATCCATGGTGCCTCTTTTGAATTCCCTCCATGTTGAACATCTATAGCAACGTTCTATAGGTTGTCCACTCCATTGCTGCAGCTAGAAGGTGGCTGCAACTCACCCCGAGTTCATCTCTTTTGATTTCGGTTGAAGCAGCCCTTGGCAACGTCTCTTGACATCAGCCCGAGGCCTTGCTCCGTCTCTTGCCATCAGCCCGAGGCCTTAGCATCGCATGACCCTACGTCTAGGTTGCTGCCATGTGAGCGAAGTCCGGTGGAAGTTGGAGAAAAGGGGAGTGAAAATAGAAATCGATTTCTGAGATAGCTTTTGAGCTGATAGAGGTATGAACTTTAAAAATCCGTAACTAATCCATATAAACTCCGAATTCAGTGAACCAAATTCCTATAGATTCATAAAATAGAGCTCTTCAATGTTGTAAAATAAAAATGACCAACTTTTGTACTGATTTTCCCAGTAAAAATATAAATAGCTATATGTATCCCTTGCGTGGTCTAGCTCTTAATAAATTCGTAAGAAATTGTTGGTAAAAGCTAAAATTGTGAAACCATTTTTGTTGAGCTTATATTTTAGTACTCTTTGCTGTTGTGGTGTTGTTTTTGACAAAAATACCTCTTAAATCATGTTTAGGAGTTTATTTAGCATTCCTATGTTTTTAACTTGTAACCCATATATAAATAATGGCAACATATAGCTGTGAAATAATTTTTCATAGGACCTGTGAATGATGTACTTCCACTAAAATAATCATACTTGTAAAACTTGGTTTGAGTTGCAAGTTGCTTGTAATGCTTTAAAGTAGACTTAATTATTTGCAGAACTGCCATTTTCAGCACCTGAGAGCTTGTCATTTTCATATCTCCCAAACCATAAGTGATAATCTGGTGATTCTTTCACCTAAATTCAAGTTAAAATATGATCTACCCACTGTAATTATTTCATAATTTATTGATCATTTTGCATGTGCATGTTTATTTGGCTCTTATTCGCATATTGCTTCTTTTCGATAGATTCGGAGATTCCGGAGAGTAACGAGCCATATCCAGAGGAGGATAGTGACTACCCTCAGCAGCAAGGCAAGCACCTAAGCATATAGGACCTATGCTTTCTCTAAAAATGATTTGGTTGCAATCTATACGTATATATAATGCATGCATTGCCTAGATATTAATATTATCGGTTTGTGTGTATGGGTAGAACCTATTTATGCATTCAGTTCTTGTGATATTGCTGTCCTTATACCCTATTACCACTGGTTGGGATTACTTGGGATGTCTTATTCATTAATGCTTAGCCATGCTTAGTGCTAATAGAACTATAGGGATGGACAGTGCTATTAATTGTGGTATATAGACAACTTACATTATTGGGCATTAAACTTGGCACTTCACTAAATAATGGTTGATGAAATATGTTTGGACTTGGACGGTGATAGGGCGATGATGGGAGGTTGGTTTCTCCTGATGCAAGTAGCCCCGTCTAGGTCGTTAAGGACCGAACTTTTTGACATCTAATCAAGCACCCTACGTACTTACCACATGCCTTATTTGGGACCGGCTGTTCTTACTAGTTTCTACTGTGATCATTTATACCACGTTGGAGAGTCGTGAGGCAGGTAGCCTTTGGGGGCCTCGGGTGCTAGGTTTGGCCGGGGGTGCCTCCCGCGTGGCGCCCGCCTTGGTCACATCACGCACGCACGTGACTGAGTCGTCGGGAACCCCAGCGTGGTATAGGTGTTGGGGTGGGGCTAAGAAAGGCATGTAATGAGCTTGAATCACTTGTGTACTGCACTCGACGGGGTGTGTAGCATTTGATGCTTGTTCATTTCGTGTGGGTTCCAGTTGTACACCTCTGATCAGAGGTATAATCTATTCGAATAGCCGCGTCCTCAGTATGGACAAGAATGCTGATGTGTTAGTCAGTTATGTTAGCATCAAATGTGGATTATTATGGATGGGATTATGTTGATGGTGGGTTGGCATGTTGTGCCCATGTTGGTATGGACTTTGGTAGTTCCATGGTTGATGACGAGGGCGCGTTGGGCTCATTTGCTTATACATTTCAGAATTATATACTTGCTGTCCATAAAATCAAAATGATGCTAGATTTGCTCGTCCTTGCTTATTTTACTCATTAATTGCTCAATAAAATTAGCTTTATGCAAATGTTGAACCTAGAGACCCACTAGGCTAGAAAGCTTGCTACTTCTCTCTCCCTTATGTGTATATTAATTTTGGGTAAGACTTGCGAGTACAATCTTGTACTTAACCCGGCGCCGCTGTTTCAGGTGAGGATACCGGTTATGAGTTATGCTTCTTGTGTGGTCATTGCTCTGCCGAGGGCGGCGAGGGTGATGAGTGATCTCTTGCAGCTTGGCTCTTGCCCGGTTGGTTTGCCCTAGTGGGGTTGTGGCACTACCGGTTTTATCTTTTGCTTATGAGCTCTATCTGAGACTTTCGCTGCTATATTTATGTGTTGTATGTTGGGACCTCGGACCCTATTATGTATCATGTACCTCGCTGCACTTTATCCCTATTATGGTACTTGCTATGTTTATTAATCGCTTGCGATGAAAGTGTGAGGCTAGTCGCATTCCTGGGGACTAGCTAAGCACGAGTATGAATTTTGATCAATTGAGATGTTGTAGAGCTCTCGCAATTTGAGTCTAGTCTCCTGAGATGTGTAGCACATCTGGTCGCCGCCTTCGTGTGGTTTGACGGGCATGTCTCAGGCTGAAGTTGACTGGCATGCGGAGTCCGAACAATATCTCCTTTGCTCATTGTTCGGCATTATGGATTTTATACCGAATGTTGTAAATTTTGTGATCATGGGCACATTGAGGTATGAGTGGCTATTTATGCGTGTATGGATCCCACTCATCCAAAATTATGTGGTGGTCACAAAATGCATTGGACGGTATAATTTCCGGGTGCCCACACCTGATCCCCTAGAGTTCAACTCGGATACAGCCTAGAGCCGCTCGAGATTGGATCTAGGGAGGTTGGAGTCGTAATTACCTCCCTCAACTACTCTGATTTTGACTCTCAGTCGGACAGCAGTTCAGCAAGCTTTTCTCCTCCATGCAAAATCGTCAAGGCGTCCAAGGGCTCAACTCCCACTCAAGATGCACGCTGACTACGCAATCAGCAAGAGGAGGAGGCTCGCCGACTGCTTGAACAATAGGAGGAAGAAGCACGACGTCTACAAGCCGGGCGCGATGCACGTAATGACAATCTATGCAAGGCTAGGCGCACAGCTCAACAGGAGATCCTCCAAACCCGAGTTGGCGACCATGACGTCTTTGTGACCTCACAATAGAACATCGTGGCCGCTGCCACCTTATTGGACACTCTGTAGTTTGGGCCTGATCACCAGGCCACCCCAACGATTGCAAGGATCAAGGCCATGATTACTGTTGAGGCATGCCAGCAGCAGCAACAGTTGGGAGACACACTCATACCGTCCAATAGGACGGCTCCTGATATGACGATCTCATCTGCCTCAGCAAGACGCCGGGGGAAGTCAGCCATGCTCGGAGTCACGCCATACGTCACTCGGCAATCAAAATGATAGCCGATGACGGCGACAACAGGATGACCGCCGTAATAACCGGGGCGCCCGGGGTCAACTACAGCGCGATCTCTGGCAAGACATCAATGCTCGACGACGGGAACGCGAGGAAGACGAGCGCTGTCGACTGGAGGACGAGAACGAGCGCTTCAGCGTCCACCAAGAGCGGTTTCATCACTGCAGTTAGAGTCAGAGCCCTCACCTAGACGACGGAGTACCGGCATTCACCCATGAACTACAGCAAGTCGACTGGCCACTTGGCTTCAAGCCGATTGGAATTGAAAAATACGATGGGAAGACCAATCCCGAGTCCTGGCTCACAGTTTACACTCTAACGATCTGTGCAGCCAAAGGCAACCACAAAGCCATGGCTAACTACCTCCCGGTCGCCCTGGCTGACTCGGCGGGGACATGGCTAACAGGACTTCCTAGGCGGTCGATCGGCTCCTGGGAAGAACTCCAAGAACGCTTCATTTCAAATTTCCAGGGAACATATGAGAGGACGTCTTCCGATTATGACTTATATCAATGCCATCAATGGAAGAATGAGTCTCTGCGTGATTTCATCAAAAGGTTTTTTGAGAAGAGGTGTGGAGGCCATGGGCCCTGGGTACCTCATCACAAGCATACGGGCCACTCGGATAGAGGATGGGCCGAGACTTGTAATTAGAGATATAGTAGCACCCGGTAGACTTTGCCTTATACAATAAGGAATATACAGTCCTAGTCGGGTAAGTTGTATCTCTAAGGGGAAATCCCTTGGCTGTATCCAGCTGGGATTCCTACCTTGTACCCCTATCCCCTGGTATATAAGGGGAGGCAGGGTGCCTCCTGAGGGCAGAACAACACACGAGCCCATAGAAGCAAACACAAATCCTCAAAGGAATAACACCACAACTGGACGTAGGGCATTACCTCACATCGAGGGCCTGAACCAGTATAAACCTCTCCTTGTTCCTTTGCAATCCACCGAGTTTTCATCCGCCGAGTAGCCCCATATTCATATTGCCAGTGTAAAACATTGATAGTTGGCGCGCCAGGTAGGGGGTTCGGCGAAATCAACATCAACAATCTCGATGGATCCAACAAGCGGAGTCGACGGTGACAAATTCTCCCCTAGAGACATAATAACTTTCGGAAACCTCGACTTCGTCACCGACCAGATCGGCAATCTCACCTTGGCTGACACAAATCTAATCCAACAGGCTGAGGAACCAGCCGACTCCGCACCAGTTGGCCCACAAGACGTTGCAACAACCATCATCGATTTGACGCAGCAATCTTCTACTTCGTCAAGCCTCAGGACAACTCTCTCCTTCGGTGTCCAACTCGCGCTAGGCCTTGAGCCGGCCCAGGTTGGGCTACGAAGGGGAGAGATCGTCAATTTCCCGCACAGGCTCAGCAACACCGTGGATCTACATCTTACACGACAGACCCGATCTCCTGCAATTCAGTTTGGACACGGCCAAGCGCCGTTTCAGATTGGATCTAGGGAGGTCGGAGTCGTTCTTACTCTGATGAACTACTCGGACTCCGACTCCAGGTTGGACAACGGTTCGAACACCAGTTCGGACTCCAGTTTGGCAAGTCTCCTTATCCCCCGCAAGATCTTCATGGCTTCGACCCCTCCACCAGAGGTACGCCGACTACAAGAGGAGCAACAAGAGGAGGCGCACTGACTACGACAATAGGAGGAAGCTGACCGCAAGGCTTGCAACGACAGGCTACGCAAGGTTGGGTGAACCGCTCAGCAATAGATCCTCCAAACAAAAGTCGGCGACCACAACGTCTTCGTCACGCCACAACAGAACGTCGTGTCCGCCGCAACTCTGCTGGATACGCTCCAGCTCGGGTCTGATCACCAGGCCACCCCAACTATCACCAAGATCAAGGCGATGATTACAGTTGTTGCTTGTCAGCAACAATAGCAGTTGGGCGACACACTTGTTCCGACTAACTGGTCGGGTTCTCGGGTGGCAGGCTCATCTACATCAACACGACGCCGGGCGGCTGGCTCAAGTCAGCTACGTGAGGAGTCGCGGCAAACATCACTCAGCAACACCAATAACAACAATCGGCGGCGTCACCAGAATGACCACCGGTTCAACCAAGACCACCGAGTCCGATTACAACACGACCTTTGCCACAACATCAACGCTCGGCGCCGCGAACGCGAAGAGAACGAGCGCCGCCGAATGGAGGATGAGCACGAGCGTTTCGGTCTTCACCTTGAGCGGTTTAACCGCCGCAGTCGGAGCCGGAGACCTCACAAAGTTGAAGGCATTCCAGCTTTCACCCACGAGCTACAAGACGTCGACTGGTCGTTGGGCTTCAAGCCTACGGGGATTGAGAAATACGACGGCAAAACCAACCCCGAGTCCTGGCTCACCATATACACCCTGGCAATTCGAGCTGCCGGAGGTGACCATAAAGCCATGGCTAACTACCTCCCGGTCGCCCTGGCCGACTCAGCGAGGACATGGCTAACAAGGCTCCCGAGGCGGTCGATCGGTTCTTGGGGAGAACTCAGGGAGCGGTTCATCGCTAACTTTCAAGGGACCTACAAGAGGCCGTCTTTCGAGCATGATCTATATCAACTGCACCAGAAGAAGAATGAGTCTCTATGTGACTTTATCAAGAGGTTCTCCGAGAAGCGCAACCAGATCCCAATGATCAAGGACGAGGCCGTCATCGCCGCCTTCCGCAAGGGAGTAAAGGACACCCCGTTCATCGTGAAGTTCACTTGGAAGCCTCCAGCCACCATCCGGGCTCTCTTCGATATGGCAAACAAATATGCCGACTCGGTCGAAGCGGTCGCAGAGGCCCTCGACGAAAAGAAAGAGTCACGACAGAAGGACCAGAAGGTGAAAGCCGACAACGAGCCATCGCAAAACAAGACCAGCAATCGCAAGCGGAAGTCGGACAACGAGGTGGCCAACATGGAGCCAACTCGGTCGTGGCCCCAACGGAACAATGACTACCAGAAGGTCATGAACGGGCCATGCCCCTTCCACCCCAAAGGCAAGCACGCGGCCAAAGACTGCTTCATGCTCAAGAAGTTTGCCTCCGAGCAGGCTTCATCATCTGGTGCCGACAAGAGAAAAGACAAGCCAGATCAGGACCCAGCCGACGATTTTCAAGATCCCCAGGCCGAGCTCAACCACATCTTCGGAGGGCCGTCTGCGTATGAGTCCAAACGGAAGCAGAAGTTAACGGCACGCGACATCAACGCAATCTCTATAGCAGACGCCCCCCAATATTTGCACTGGTTAGAGACCTCCATCACGTTCACCCGCGCAGATCATCCAGATTGGGTTTCGCACTCGGGACGCTATCCACTCGTCCTGGACCCGGTCGTCAAGAACATCAAGTTGAAAAAGGTTCTCATAGACTGAGGTAGCACGCTCAATATCCTCTTTGCCAAGACCCTGGATGAGATGAAGATCCCTCGTTCAGATCTGCGGCTGAGTACAGCGCCCTTCCACGGGATAATTCCCGGCCTATCTTCAACCCCACTCGGGCAGATAACCTTGCCGGTCACTTTTGGCACGCGGGATAACTTCCGCACAGAAAATATCTGATTTGAGGTCGCCGACTTCGAGATTGTGTACCACACAATACTCGATACTCGGATTGCCGGCGCTCGCCAAATTCATGGCGGTACCGCACTATACTTACATGGTGCTCAAGATGCCTGGGCCAGCAGGAGTCCTCTCCCTCTGCAGTGACGTCAAGCAAGCCTTCACCTACGATAAGGAGAGTTGCAAATTGGCTCAATCACAAGAGGCGGCAGTCGGGTGTGACAACATCCGGCAAGCTGTCACAGCAGAAGTCGAGCAAGATCAAGTTCCGGCCAAAAAAGCAGCGAAGTCAGGAATTTCAGCGGACTCTGACACGAAGAAGATCCCCCTGGACCCTTCCGACCCCTCCAAGACTGCTCTAGTCGGGACCGAAGTCGACCCTAAATAGGAAGACATGCTCATCACCTTCCTCCAAGCCAACAAGGATATCTTTGCGTGTAAACCGTTCGACATGCCGGGCGTACCAAGGGAGGTGATCGAGCACACCCTCAACATGAAGACAGATGCCAAGCCAGTCAAGCAACGGCTACGGCGCTTCGCCCAAGACCGAAAAGATGCTATCTAGGAGGAGATAACCAAGCTCCTCGTAACCGGGTTCATCAAAGAGGTCTATCACCCGGATTGGATGGCAAACCCAGTTCTGGTCTAGAAGAAAAAGGTAAATGGTGCATGTGCGTCGAGTACACCGATCTAAACAAGGCGTGCCCCAAGGATCCATTCGGTCTACCAAGAATAGATCAGGTGGTGGATTCAACCGCGGGGTGCGAACTTCTCAGCTTTCTCGACTGTTACTCAGGATACCACAAAATCAGCCTGAAGGAGGAGGACTGCCTAAAGACGTCCTTCATCACGCCGTTTGGTGCATACTGCTACATCACCATGTCGTTCGGTTTGAAAAACGCTAAAGCAACATATCAACGAGCGATTCAGCGGTGTCTACATACTCAGATTGGGTGCAACGTGGAGGCCTACATCGATGACGTGGTGATCAAGACCAAGTCCAAAGAAGACCTCATCGCTAACCTGGAAGAAACCTTCCAAAATCTTCGAAGATTCAAGATGAAGTTGAACCCGGAAAGTGCGCCTTCGGTGTGCCATCTGGCAAGCTACTCGGCTTCATCGTATCGCATCGCGGCATTGAGGCCAACCCAGAGAAAGTCAATGCAATCATGAACATGGCACCCCTGACTAGCTAGAAGGACGTCTAGAAGCTGATAGGCTGCATGGCGGCACTCAGCCGATTTATTTCCTGACTAGGCGAACGGGGCATGCCCTTTTTCAAGCTACTGAAGAAAGCAGACAATTTCCAATGGACTCCCGAAGCCCAGCAAGCCTTTGAAGACTTCAAGAAATTTCTCACATCACCACCCGTGTTGGCGTCGCCTATGCCCCAAGAGCCATTAATGCTATATCTGGTGGCAACCACTCAGGTAGTCAGCACGGTGTTGGTTGTCGAGCGATCCGAACCAGGTCACATATAGAAGATACAACGGCCAGTCTACTTTGTCAGTGAGGTCCTTGCTGACTCCAAAATAAGATATCTGCAGGTCCAAAAGCTGCTCTATGGCCTACTTATCACTGTTTGAAAGCTGGTGCACTATTTCCAATCGCATCAAGTCATGGTGGTCACATCGTATCCACTTTGGGACGTCCTGCATAACCGCGAGGCCACCACATTGTCCGACTTCCGCTTGCGGCTGCCAGATTTGTTCTATGATGGCTCGTTGTCGGCTTTGGCCTTTTGGTCCTTCTGCCGGGACTCTTTCTTCTCGTCGAGGGCCTCTGCGACCGCCTCGGCCGAGTCGGCATATTTATTTGCCATATTGAAGAGGGCCCTAACAGAGGTTGGTGGCTTTCGAGTGAATTTTGCGATGAACAGGGCGTCCTTGACTCCCTTGCGGAAGGCAGCGATGACGACCTCGTCCTTGATCATCGGGATCGAATTGCGCTTCTCGGAGAACCTTTTGATGAACTCACGGAGAGACCCATTCTTCCTCTGGTGCAGCTGATAAAGATCATGCTCGGAAGACGGCCGCTCGTAAGTCCCCTGAAAGTTGGCTATAAAGCATTCCCAGAGTTCCCCCCAGGAGCCAATTGATCGCCTCGGGAGCCCTGTTAGCCATGTCCTCGCTGAGTCGGCGTGGGCGACCGGGGGGTAGTTAGCCATGGCTTTGTGGTCACCTCTGGCAGTTCGGATTGCCAGAGTATATACGGTGAGCCAGGACTTGGGGTTAGTCTTGCCGTCGTATTTCTCGATTCCCATAAGCTTGAAGCCCGACGGCCAGTCGACGTCTTGTAGCTCCCAGGTGAGGGCTGGTACGCCTTCATCTTCGTGAGGGCTTCGGCTCCGACCACGATGGTTAAACCATTCATGGTGAAGACCAAAATGCTCGTGCTCGTCCTCTAGTCGGCATCACTCATTGTCTTCGTGTTGACGGCGCCGAGCATTAATGTCTTGGCGGAGATCGTGTTGCAGACGGACTTGGAGGTCTTGGTTGAACCGTCAATCGTTCTGGGGGCGCCACCGATTGTTGTTGTTTGTGTTGCTGAGAGACGTTTGGCGTGACTCTGCGTGTGGCTGACTTGAGCCGGCTGCCCAGCGTCGTGCTGATGCGGATGAGATTGCCGCTGGAGAACCTGACCGGTTGGTCGGTATATGTGTTTCGCCCAACTACTGGTGTTGCCGACATGCGGCAGCTGTAATCATGGCTTTGATCTTGGTGATAGTCGGGGTGGCCTGATGATCAGGCCCAAGCTGGAGTGTGTCTAGCAGGGTTGCGATGGCCATGACGTTCTACTATGGCGTGACGAAGGCGTCGTGGTTACCGACTCTAGTCTAGAGGATCTGTTGTTGAGCGGTTCGCCCAGCCGTACCTGGCTTGTCCTTGCGAGCCTCGCGCTCGGCCTCCTCCTGTTGCCGTAGTCGGCATGCCTCCTCTTCTTGCTCCTCTTGTAGTCAGCACACCTCCGGTGGAGGGGTTGAAGCCATGAAGATCTCTCGGGGTAGAAGGAAACTCGCCAGACTGGTGTCCGAACTGGTGTTCAAACCATTGTCCGAGTTGGAGTCAAAATCCAAGTAGTTGATCAGAGTAAGGACGACTCTAACCTCCCTAGATCCAATGTGGAGCGGCTCTAGGCCATGTCCAAACTGAACCGTAGGGGATCAGGTCTGCCGCGTGGGATGTAGATCCGCGGCGTCGCCGAGTCTACAAGGGAGATTGATGATCTCTCCCTCTCCTAGCCTGACTCAGGCCAGCTCAAGGCCAAGCGCGAGTCAGACGCCGAAGGAGAGAGTTGTCCCGAGACTCGGACAGGTGGTAGATCGCTGCAGCAAATCGACGTTGGTGGCTGCAGCGTCTTGTGGGCTGACTGGCGCGGAGTCGGCTGGTTCCTCGGCCGGTTGGATCAGGTCTACATCGGCCAAGGTGAGATTGCCGAACATGTCGGCGACGAAGTCGAGGCTTCCGAATGAGATTGTATCTCCGGGGGAGAATTTGCCGCCGTCGACTCTGGTTGCTGGATCCATCGAGCTTGTAGATATAGATCTCGCCGAAGCCCCTACCTGGCACGCCAACCGTCGATGTTTTACACTAGCAATATGAATATGGGGCTACTCGTCGGATCAAAACTCGGTGGATTGCAAAGGAACATGGGAAGGTTTATACTGGTTCAGGCCCTCGATGTGAGGTAATACCCTACGTCCAGTTGTGGTGTATTCCTTTGAGGATGTGTGTTTGCTTCTATGAGCTTATGCCCTCAGGGGGTGCCCTGCCTCCCCTTATATATTGGGGGACAGGGGTACAAGGTAGGAGTCCCAGCCGGATTACAGCCAAGGGATCTCCTCTTAGAGATATAACCTACCCGACTAGGATTGTATATTTCTTATCGTACAAGGCAAAGTCTGTCGAGTTCTATCATATCTCTAATTACAAGGCTAGGCCCATCCTCTATCCGAGTGACCCATATGCTTGTCATGAGACCCAGGGCCCATGGCCTCCACAAGTGCAGTCAGCCGCGAACCTCAAGGATGAATGACTACCAGAAAGGCATGAACGGGCCATGCCCTTTCCACCCAAAGGGGAAGCACGCGGCCAAGAACTACTTCATGCTCAAGAAATTCGCTTCGAAGCAAACATTAGTATCTGGCGATGCCAAAGACAAGGACAAGCCATATTCGGGCCTAGCCGATGACTACCAAGATCTCCAGGCTGAGCTCAATCACATCTTCGGAGGCCCATCTGCATATGAGCCCAAGAGAAAACAAAAGCTAACAGCTCGAGAAGTCAACTCAGTCTTAACAGATGCCCCTAATACCTGTGTTGGTCAGAAACAGTAATTACATTTGACCACGCAGATCACCCCGACCGAGTCACGCATCTAGGGCGTTTTCCACTCGTCCTAGATCTGGTCATCAGGAGTATCAAGCTGAGGAAGGTTCTCATCAATGGAGGAAGCGCTCTCAACATGTTGTTCGCCAAAACGGTTGACGAGATGAAGATCCCTCGATCCGAGCTACGGCAGAGTACAAGTCCCTTCCATGGGGTAATTCCCGGCCTCTCTTCCACTCCACTTGGACAGATCACTCTGCCAGTTTCTTTTGGCATGCGAGAGAATTTCCATACTAGGAACATCTGCTTCGAGGTTGCTGACTTTGAGACCGCATATCACGCCATACTCGGACGACCAGCACTAGCCAAGTTCATGGTGGTGCCCCATTGCACATACATGGTGCTCAAGATGCCAAGACCAGCAGGAGTACTTTCCTTGCGTAGTGATGTTAAGCAAGCCTTCACCTACGACAAGGAGAGCTACGAGTTGGCCCAGTCTCAAGAGGCAGCAGTCAGACGAAACAATATCTGACTAGCTGCAACACCAGCAATCGAGGATGATCAAGTTCCGCAAGGAAATTTTGGCGGATTCAGAGATAAAGAAGATCCCCTGGACCCTTCCGATCCCACCAAGATTGCACTTGTCGGGACCGGACTCGACCCCAAATAGGAAGACACGCTTGTTACCTTCCTCCAGGAGAATAGGGATATATTTGCTTGGAAACCTTCCGACATGCCTGGTATACCAAGGGAGGTGATCAAGCATTCCCTCAACATCAAGCCATATGCCAAACCAGTCAAACAATGACTAAGATGCTATTTGGGAGGAGATAACCAAGCTCCTTGCAACTGGGTTCATTAAAGAGATCTATCACCCGGATTGGCTGGCAAACCAAGTCTTGGTTCGAAAGAAGAATGGTAAATGGCGAATGTGCGTCGACTATACCAACTTAAACAAGGCGTGCCCTAAGGATCCATTTGGTCTACCCAGGATAGATCAAGTGGTCGGCTCCACTGCGGGGTGCGAGTTGCTCAGTTTTCACAACTATTACTCGGGATATCATCAAATCAGCCTAAAGGAGGAGGACTGCCTAAAGACTTCTTTTATCACACTATTCGGTGCATATTGCTATATCACTATGCCGTTCGGGTTGAAAAACGCTGGCGCAATATATCAACGTGCTATCCAGCGGTGTCTTCACACTCAACTTGGGCACAATATGGAGGCATATGTTGATGATGTGGTAATCAAGACCAAAGTCAAGGAAGACCTCATCCCCGACTTAGAAGAAACTTTTCAAAGCCTTCGAAGATTCAAGATGAAGTTGAACCCGGAGAAGTGCGTCTCCGGAGTACCTTCTGGAAAATTACTCGGCATCATCATATCACAGTGAGGCGTCGAGGCTGATCCAGAGAAAGTCAACGCTATCATAAGCATGGCACCCCTGACTCTCAGAAGAACATACAGAAGTGTGGAGGCCATGGGTCTCGGGTGCCTCATGAGAAGCATTTGGACCACTCGGACAGAGGATGGGCCTAGCCTTATAATTAGGGATACAATAGGACTCGGCATACATAACCTTGTACAACAAGGAAAGGATATAGTCCTAGTCGGACACATTGTATTCCTAGAAGGAAATCCCTTGGTTGGAGTTCGACAGGGATTCCTACTCTGTAACCCTGTCCCTCAGTATATAAGGGGAGGCAGGACGCCCCCTGAGGGCAGAAGAAGAAATAGTGCAATCTCATCAAAGAACATCAAAGGCAATACACTACAACTGGACATAGGGTATTACCTCATCTCGAGGGCCCGAACCAATATAAATTGTTCCGTGTTCCTTTGCACTCCATCAAGTTTAGGTCTCATGAGTAGCCCCATATTCTTATTGCCGATACAAAACATCGACAGTTGGCGTGCCAGGTAGGGGCATCGACGAGATCATCTTCCACAAGCCTGATGGATCCAATCACCGGAGTCGATGGCATCAACTTCTCCCCTGAGAAAACAATCACCTTCGGGAGCCTCAACTTCATCGCCGACAAATTCAGCAACCTCACCCTGTCCAACTTGGACTCGATCCGATCAGCCAGAGACCAAGACGACTCCGCACCGGTCGGCCCATGCAACGCTGCGACAACCCTCGTCAACTTGTTGCGGCAATCTTCAACATGCCTGAGTCTAGGGACAACTCTTTCTTTCGGTGTTTGACTCAGACTCGGACCTGAGCCGGCCGAGATTGGGCTAAGAAAGGAGGTGATCGTCAATCTCTCTCTCAGACTTGGCAATGCCACAGATAACATCAATCAGCATCTGACGCGGCAGACCCGATCCCCTGGAGTTCGACTCGAATACAGCCCAGAGTTGCTCGAGATTGGATCTAGGGAGGTTGGATTTGTAATCACCCCCATCAACTACTCTGATTCTGACTCTAAGTCGGACAGCAGTTCGGCAAGCTTCTCTCAACCACGCGAAGTCTTCATGGCGTCCAAAGGCTCTACTCCCACTCAGGAGGCACGCCGACTATGCGAGCAACAAGAGGAGGAGGCCCGCCGACTGCAAGAACAACAGGAGGAAGAAGCAAGACGCCTGTACGCCAAGCGCGACGCCCACAATGACGATCTGCGCAGGGCCGGGTGGACTTCTCCACAACAAATCCTCCAAACCAAAGTCGGTGACCACGACGTCTTTGTAACACCTCAGCAAAACATCATAGCCACTGCAACTCTACTAGACGCGCTCCAGTTTGGGCCTGATCACCAGACCACCCCAACTAAAGCAAGGATAAAAGCCATGATCACTGCTGCTGCATGTCAGCAGCACCAACAGTCAGGCAATACCCTCATACCGACCAACCGGTCGGCTTCTCCAACAGTGGTCTCATCCGCCTCGACACAACGCCGAGCGGCCGGCTCCAGTCAGCCGCACACAAAGTCAAGCCAGACGTCACTCGGCAACCCCAACAATGATCGGCGGCGTCAACATTGAAATGACCATCGGGACAACCAAGATCTCTAAGGTCGACTACGACGTGATCTTCGGCAAGACATCAACGCACCGCGCCGCGAACGTGAGGAAGATGAGCAGCGCCGACTGGAAGATGAGAATGAGTGCTTTGGCCTCCACCACGAGCAGTTTCACCGCTGTAGTCAGAGTCGGAGTCCTCATGCAGATGAAGGAGTACCGGCCTTCACCCAGGAGTTGCAACAGGTTGACTGGCCGTCGGGTTTTAAGCTGACTGGAATCAAGAAGTACGACGGGAAGACCAATCCTAAGTCCTGGCTCACGGTCTACACTCTAGCGATCCGAGCAGCTGGAGGAGATCACAAGGCCATGGCTAACTACCTCCTAGTTGCTCTAGCCAACACGGCGAGGACATGGCTAACAGGACTCCCAAAGAGGTCGATCGGCTCTTGGGGAGAACTCCGGGAATGCTTTATCGCCAACTTCCAGGGAACTTACAAAAGGCCATCTTCTGAGCACGATCTCTATCAGTTGCACCAAAGGAAGAACGAGTCTCTTTGCGAGTTCATCAAGAGGTTTTCTGAGAAGCGGAATTTGATCCCAATGATCAAGGACAAGGTCGTCATCGCCGCCTTCCGCAAGGGAGTCAAAGATGCCCCGTTCATTTCCAAGTTCACTTGGAAACCTCCTGCTTCTGTCAAGGCTCTTTTTGATATGGAAAACAAGTACGCCGACTTGGCCGATGCGGTTGCTCAGGCTCTCGACAACAAAAAAGAGCCCTAATAGAAGGACAACAAAAACAACGATGGGCCGACACAGAACAAATTCGCAACCGCAAGCAGAAGTTAGATAATGTCGTGGCTACCGTGGAGCATACTCGGCCGCGACCCCCGAGGAATAACGAATACGAAAAAGTGATGAACGGGCCATGCCCCTTTCATCCAAAGGGCAAGCACGTGGCTAAGGACTGCTTCATGCTTAAGAAGTTTGCTTCTGAGCAGGCTTCAACATCTGCCGCCGATAAAGACAAGGACAAGCCAGATTCAGGCATAGCCGGCGATTACCAAGATCCCTAGGCTGAGCTCAACCACATCTTTGATGGGCCGTCTGCATATGAGTCCAAGAGGATGCAAAAGCTTACAGCACGAGAAATCAACTCGGTCTCTACAGTAGACGCCCCCCATACTTGCGCTGGTTAGAAACGCCAACCACGTTTGACTGCGCAGATCATCCTGATCGGGTTACTCATCTAGGACGCTATCCACTTGTCCTAGACCCGATCATCAGGAGCATCAAACTGAAGAAGGTTCTCATTGATGGAAGCAGTGCTCTCAACATTCTGTTTGCTAAGACGCTGGACAAGATGAAGATTCCTCGTTCAGAGCTATGGCCGAGTACAGCACCCTTCCACTGGGTAATCCCCGGCCTATCTTCTACTCCACTCAGACAAATAACTCTGCCAGTTACTTTTGGCACGCGGAATAATTTCTGCACCGAGAATATCTGCTTCGAGGTTGCCGACTTCGAGACCGGGTATCACTCTATACTTGGATGGCCGGCGCTAGCCAAGTTCATGGCAGTGCCACATTATACCTACATGATGCTCAAGATGCCAGGGCCAACCGGAGTTCTTTCTCTTCGTAGCGATGTCAAGCAAGCCTTCACCTGTGACAAGGAGAGCTGCGAGCTAGCTCAATCTCAAGAAGCTACAGTCGGGCGCAATAGCATTCGGCTATCCACTACAACTTCATGAGAGGACGATCAGGTTCTGGCCAAAAAAGCAGCCAAGTCGGGAATTTCAGCGGATTCTGAAACCAAGAAGATCCCCTTGGACCATTCCGACCCCTCCAAAACTGCTCTAGTCGGGACCAGACTCGATCCTAAATAGGAAGACGTGCTCGTCACCTTCCTCTAGGCGAACAGAGACATATTTGCTTGGAAACCTTCCGACATGCCTGGTGTACCAAGGGAGGTGATCGAGCATTCCCTCAACGTCAGGCCGGATGCCAAGCCAGTCAAACAACGGCTATGGCGCTTCGCACAAGACCGTAAAGATGCTATTCAGGAGGAGATAATGAAGCTCCTTGCAGCCGGGTTCCTCAAAGAGGTCTACCACCCGGATTGGCTGGCAAACCCAGTCTTAGTCCGAAAGAAGAATGGCAAATGGCACATGTGCGTCGACTACACCGACTTAAACAAGGCATGCCCCAAAGATCCATTTGGTCTACCCAGAATAGATTAGGTGGTGGATTCAACTACAGGGTGCGAACTTCTCAGCTTTCTCGACTGTTACTCGGGATATCACCAAATCAGCTTGAAGGAGGAGGACTGCCTGAAGACTTCTTTCATCACGCCATTTGGAGCATACTGCTATATCACTATGCCGTTCGGATTGAAAAACGCTGGAGCAACGTATGTGTGGAGGACATGGGCCCTGGGTACCTCATGAGAAGCATTTGGGCCACTCGGACAGAGGATGGGCCCAGCCTTGTAATTAGGGATACAATAGGACTCGCCATACATAACCTTGTACGACAAGGAAATGATATAGTCCTAGTCGGGTACATTGTATTCCTAGAAGGAAATCCCTTGGTCGGAGTCCGACTGGGATTCCTAGTCTGTAACCCTGTCCCCTAGTATATAAGGGGAGGTAGGGCGCCCTGATGGCAACGGGGTGCCCGATCCGTTAGGTAAGGATAATTCTCGATTTGGTGGAGAATTGACACTCACGATATGGCTTCTGATCACCAAGACCCAAACTCTACAATCGCAGCACCACGTCTCCTCTTGTTATCAACCGTGCGCTGCCCGGTTGACCTCGCCATGAAGGCTAATCCCTGCATGTGAATCGAAGAACACGAGCAAGAACAAGGAAGATTGCAACTCAACTTGCAGATGAATGATTATACACTCGAAGTTGGGGTAGGGTTAGGATTTTCTCTGTAAGGGGTGCACTCCTCATGGGTTTAGCCCATGACACAAATACAAGGCCCAAGGTCCAAAACAGACTCGGACTCAAAGAGGTATGTGTCTTGTTTCAACGGTTCTGGACAGCTCACGAGGAATTTTGATGTGGGACCAA
Source organism: Oryza meyeriana var. granulata (assembly GCA_003991445.1). Taxonomy (NCBI): domain Eukaryota; kingdom Viridiplantae; phylum Streptophyta; class Magnoliopsida; order Poales; family Poaceae; genus Oryza; species Oryza meyeriana. Next base: position 40,001 of record RYFJ01000106.1, on the reverse strand, counting down.
AACCATCTGAAAGTAGACTCCATAAGCTTTCCAACAAGTACTCATGGGCCCCGAGAGTCCTTCTGGATCATCGGCTAGGTCTGTTTGAAGTTGATGCTGTTAGGAGGCCCGAATCCGAATCCAAAACATATAGAACTTTATCTCTTGCTTTCTATGGACCAAAAAGTGACGTGGTGATGTAGGAGTAGACTTGGGTAAGGTCGTTGTTTGGTCTCCAATCAACTTCTTTGATCATCCATGCATTCCTTGTGCTCGGTCTCTTTCCCTTCACCCAAGCAAGTATCTCTGCAAACAAGAACACACAAAACTCATGGTGCAGTAACGGCTGTTCAAATATATAACGTGTAAATCTTACGTAAAAAGTATGCACCTTTGGTTGATGAATACATAAGGTAGCTAGGGTCATATCGGAGCTAGTGATGTCCTCATCACGCCCCCTGAGGGCAGAAGGAGAAATAGCGCAATCTCATCAGAGAAACCTCAAAGGCAATACACTACAATTGGACGTAGGGTATTACCTCATCCCGAGGGCTTGAACCAGTATAAATTGTTCCGTGTTCCTTTGCAATCCATCAAATTTAGGTCTCACGAGTAGCCCCATATTCTTATTGCTGATACAAAACATCGACAAGAAGCTGAGTGGCTGCATGGTGGCACTTAGCCGATTCGTTTCCTGATTCGGTGAACAGGGCATACCCTTTTTCAAATTACTGAAGAAAGTAGACAATTTCCAACGGACGACAGAAGCCCAGCAAGCCTTCGAAGACTTCAAGAAGTTCCTCACATCACCACCCGTATTGGAATCACCTATGCCCCAAGAACCACTCATGATGTATCGGCAACCTCTCTGGTAGTCTGCACAGTGTTGGTCATAGAGCAGGCAGAGCCTGGGCACATACAAAAAGTACAGAGGCCAGTCTACTTCGTCAGTGAAGTCCTAGCAGACTCCAAGATAAGATATCCCCAAGTCTAGAAGCTGCTCTATAACTTACTCATAACTATCCGGAAGTTGGTGCAGTCACAATTGTCACATCGTATCCACTCGGGGACGTCCTGCACAATCACAAGGCCACTGGTAGAATCGCTAAATGGGCACTCGAATTGATGACTTTTAACATTGTCTTTCAACCTCGGACAACAATTAAGACACAAGCACTTGCCGACTTTGTGGCCGAGTGGACAGTGGTTCAGATGGCTACACCAACGTACAAGCTTGAATACTAGACGATGTACTTTGACGGTTCTCTGCGGATTGGTGGAGCAGGTGCTAGCATCATCCTGACGTCACGCATTGGAGAAAAATTGAAATACGTCATGTAGATACACTTTCCAGCATCCCACAACATCGCCAAGTACAAGGCACTCATCCACGGGCTCCGCATTGCCATATCACTTGGCATTCGCCGACTGGTAGTGCGCGGGGATTCCTAACTCGTCGTGAACCAGGTCATGAAAGACTGGATTTGTCTAGACGACAACATGGCAGCTTACTGTTAGGAGGCATGTAAGCTGGAAAACAAGTTCGATGGGCTAGAGATTACACATGTGCTACACCGATATAACGAAGCTGCAGACGAGTTAGCCAACATGGGATCCAAACAAGAAGTGGTCCCGACTGGAATCTTTGTTGAGAAACTATTGGAGCCGTCAGTCAAGAAAAATCAGTACTCGAGAAGTCGGGGGCTGAACCTACCCTGGTAACAAATGAAGTTCTAATCATCTCTCATGATTGGCGGACTCCGATCATCAGGTTCCTCCTAGAAAATGAGCTCCCAGAAGATCGCAATGAGGCCGAGCAGATCAAACGTCGAAGCAAAAGTTTCCTCGCAGCCGGTGAAGACCTTTATTGTAGAAGCGCATCCGGAGTTCTCATGCGCTGCGTCACACTCGAGGAGGGCAAGCAGATACTGCAGTCTATCCACTCGGGCATTTGTGGCAACCATGCTGCATCAAGGGCGTTAGTCGGAAAGGCTTACAGACAAGGTTTCTTCAGGCCGACTATGGTTACAGACGCTAAAGACATAGTTCGGACCTGTGAGGGATGCCAGTTCTTCACCCGGCAAACACATCTTCCTGCTCAAGAACTACAAACAATTCCAATCTCTTGGCCCTTTGCAGTTTGAGGGCTTGACATGGTCAGACGGTTCAAAAGAGCGCTACGGGGTTCACACACTTGTTCGTCGTAGTGGACAAATTCACAAAGTGGATCGAGGCAAAACCCGTTGTTACCATAACAGTGGCAAGGGCAAAGGACTTCATCATGAGTTTTATATACTGATTTGGAGTTCCCAACCTCAATATAACGGACAATGGCACTCAGTTCACTAGCGGCATTTTTCAAGATTTCTGTGATGACTTTGGCGTCAAGATCTGTTATGCTTCTGTGGCACACCCACGAAGCAATGGTCAGGTTGAGCGTGCCAATGGCATGGTCTTACAAGGTATCATGACTAGGGTGTTTGACCGACAACAACCATATGCAGGGCGGTGGGTGCAAGAGCTTCCATCTGTTCTCTGGTCTTTAAGAACCACAACTAGTCGGGCAACAGGGCAATCCCCTTTCTTCCTAGTCTATGGTCCTGAGGCTGTGTTACCAACCGAGTTGGAGTTCAGCTCACCACAAGTCTAGGCCCACTCAAATGCAAAATCAACTAAAGACTGATTAGTCGAACTAGATCAGTTGGAGGAAGCAAGGGACATCGCAACTATCCAGTCAGCACAATATCTTCAAGGCCTGTGTCGTTATCACAGTTGAAATCTCCCTTTTGGGAGGGGCCGTTCATTATCGCTGAGGTGACACGTCTGGGCACCTACTGAATGAAGAAAGAAGATGGTGTCCTAATCAACAACTCATGGAACATAGAACAACTATGTCCTTTCTATACCTGAGTTTTGTACTCCTTTTGTACATATCAATAAAGTTAGTTACTCTGACTCATTTGTTCCAACTGAGTAGTGAGTCGGGAGCTACATGTTAATACATGTCTGTTGTCATTAATAAAGTCGGAGCTTGTTTTATCTAAGCCATGAAGCTTTACAACAACTACGATAAGTTCTCCCGAGTATAATCCTAAGAGGTCAATGTTTTTAATTAAGTTAATCTCAAACCAGTCAGCGTAAACTATCTAGTCCGATAAAGCTAATGATGGCTCAGAGACAGCAAGTACTCGGCAAGACTTAATGACAAATAGCAAAAATATTTACAATATTCACATATTGTTTTTGATGAACACCAACTACATAGTAGTTTTTTTACATTGGCAGATCTTCAGCTATGGCTTTAGCAGTCGGCCTCACCTGGCTAATCAGCTCCAAGCCCTGCTCCGGGGTAGTGCCCTCAGCAAAACCTTAACCAATCGTCTCGATATCTACCCGAGGATAGAGAGACTTGCTCATGGCTTGTGCCTGGGCAATCCCTACAGCTACGCGCTCGTCCGAGTACTTCTTCAGGACTCCTGGGGCTTCCTCGAGACACTACGCCACCTGGGCAATTGAGTTGGAGCTGGGACCGGCCAGGGTCGGTTGCATGATGTCCAACAAGGTCTTCGTAGAATCAACAATGATTTGCCGTGATTCTTTGATCACCTTGATTTCTTCCAAGAAGGCGCCAAACTAGATCTGCATGTTGGCTTTGAAGGCCGCTCACATAGAGGCAAAGACACCAGAAATATCAGGACAACCAAGCCAGCTGAGTACACAGACAGTCATTAGACTTATTCGCATAGTCGGCGTCCACCTTGGACTTCGCCTTCTTGAGCTCTTGCAGCTCCTTCTTCAGGCGTTCGATTTCTAGGGACTGGCTATTGAGGTTTGTCTCAAGAGCTACAGCCAAACAGAGTTAGTGATCAACAATACAGAAAGATTTGTCTAAGGTCACTTGGGCAAAAGGGGAACTTACTCCTGATAGTCCCTGCCTGAGCCCAGTTCTCGTCCCTAAGCTTGTCCACTGAACCCTTCAGCCACTCCTCTCTCTCCTTGCTGGATCTCTCTAGGTTTTCCTTGGTAGTCTAGAGCTGTTGGAGTTGAGTAAGCTGAGGGGCGAGTTTGGACAGAACTCGGCCCATTTTCTTAAACCGATCGACCACTTTCTGCTCGGGAAGTACTCAAGTCAAGAAAAATAAGCAACAGAAGTGTGAAGTCTTGAAGAATCACCAATCCGCAAATACAAGATTGGCTGTGTACCTGAATCCTCTTCGACGCGGCGATAGTGGTGTACATCAAGTAAATTCTTTCTCTCTAGGCCACCTGTTCGCCATGCTTGAAGCTCTCTGCTTCCCCCTCTGGAGTAACCCAATGGAACGTCCGGGGGAAGCTTGCATGGGGAGCCTCGAGTCTAGGGAGATTGTTTTCATCAGAAGATGATGATAATGAAGGCGATGGAGTCCTGGGCCTTGGATTAGTTGGTGGCATGGGCTCTTGGGCAAGTACTTCAACTATGATGTCCTGACTGGGCGACACTGATGGCCTAGCCGGGTGGTTCACCTCAGCTTCAAGGGCTGGGATGATTTCTGTCTCGGCTTGTGGCGTGACTGGCTCAGCCTCAGTTGGGACGGAATCTGTTGCGGGGTTTGGTGGCGTTGCCCCCTTGGGGTCAGTGTCACTTGGCTTCCTACGGAATATATACAACCTTCAAGATATTGCAAGAATGTTCAAGTCTCTTTGAAGATTGAAGATTTTCATACCTCTTGGAAGTTTTAAATTTCCACCCCGGTGCGCTGGGGGGCGGAGGAAGTCGGCGAGGTGCTGGATAGCCTACTCGGCAGTGGAGAAATACTGACTGTCGGGCTTATTGGTGTGGCAGTTAAGAGGTGAGCTTGCCCGACTGGGGGGTGGCGGCACTCGGCGATGTTGTCCCAGGTGCCTTACTCGGCACATCCTTCTTTTTGCCCTGGTCAGTTGCTGGTCTTTTCCCAGCCCTTTTGGGGCTGGGTTGGGTGGCTGAAGGGCTGGTTGGGCATTTTTTGGATCCCACGGCCAACTGGTCTTGGGAATCAGAATCAAACTCTTCGCAGTCTGGCCGATGTTTGGATATTATCTATTACACACTATAGAGCTGGACAACATTCATGGCATTCATCATAGATGGATATCAAATTAACAGTACCTTTGGCCGGGGCCTGCCCTTGCAGTATGGTTTAGGGGCTCGTTCCTCGTCTTCGGTCTCCACAACTCCGTTGACAAAAAAGCCCAACAAAGTGTCAGTGACCTTATTCTTGTCAATGAAGTTGGGATATTCCTGGCACGGATCATTCTTGCCCTGATAGTCAAATCAGAAGTGGCTTCTAGGCTTCAATGGTCGAGTTCGGCGGTTCAGAAAACATCTTGCCACCCAAGGACCAGTCAGCCCTTTCCCCTTCAGCAGATCGATCTTCTCCAGCAGCTGGTAGACCAGCCCTATCTCCTCATGCGATGGCACGGAGGACCAGCTCTCCAGGACAGTTGGAGGATTGCCTGTGAAAGAGGGGAGAGAGGGTTCTAGATTCAACCAATAGAACTACTCTTAGTGCCACCCCTTGAGAGAAGTTTTTAGGGGGACATTGAGGTAGGCCCTTTTCATCTCATTCCTGAGCTGTAGGCCTGCCCCCTCGATGGTTTGGATTTTGGATTTGGATGGCTGGGGCTTAATGTGGAAAAGGTATCTTAAGAGATTGAAATGAGGCTTAACCCCCAGAAAACCTTTGCAGAGAGTGGCAAAGATAGAAATTTTAAGAATGGAGTCGGGGTTAAGATTCACCAGTTCAATCTAGTAGAAGGCAAGCAGGCGGTGAAGAAAATTCAAAGATGGAAGAGCCAAACCAAGGTCGAAGAATGAAGTAAAAACCACGGTTTCACTAGGGTTTGGAGCGGGGACGGACTCACCCTTGGCTGGACGCCGGTTGATGGTCTTTTGTTGTTGAAGAATCATCTTCTTCTCCAAAGTCCACAGCTTCACCATGCTACAGTCCGACGCTGGCCAAACTCCAGACGACATGTCGGGATCTCAAAGGGGGACCTCGGCATTGCTGGAGATGATGAACTGGGTGGAGAAGCTCTAGGGCACTGGGAATCGACGCTGGGAAATGGAGCCTGGCGGGTTTCAAACCGGGAACATGAGCAGCGGTGAACCCTAGCGAGGCAGACAGAGTGAAATTTGGGCACAGTTTCGGGAGTTGAAGCAATTTGGCAGATTGGGGGAGAAAGAGGAATCTTTTCTCTCTCCTGCTGCTTTATATGGCCTGCACCGAGTTGGTAGGTTTGGACTGACTAGCTCGGTAATGGACCATAAAATATGAGTTTCTAAATAGCATGTCCTACTAGACAGATATGCTTCACGTTAAGCCTAATTACTGGACACATGTGTTCATATATCTAAATTATTTGACAGGTATTGAGGATAAATCCTTATAAGGATCAATAGCTGGTCTCCGTTAAAATTGGGGATGTAGGTATCTCTCAAGAACACCTCACCACATATTGGGTAAAAATACATGAAGTGGTACTCGGCTTACATGCTTAGCCAAAATTGCCTCGAGCAAAATTATTTCCAGCCGATATGATGATGAAGAGTCCAATTTCTGAGAAATATACCACTCGGAATAGACTTCAAGGTTAAAGATCTTTGACTTTATGTTTAATTGTCTCACAATTAAGCACAAAGTCAGGGGCTACACCTAATAGGTGCTCCTATTTGGCTCACACTATTCATATTTTTTATGAAGCCCTTCATAGCCTCATTGCCAGCTGATATAAAGCAGGACTTGGAGAAGAGGTACTTGGACAATGGGTACTCAGGAGCAAGGTACTCGAGCAATCTTCACCAAGGAGGATGAGCACTCGGCACCAGCTGTGACTCAACTATGAAGGTCTCAGGGGCTACTGTGGAGGCCATGGGCCTCAGGTACCTCATGAGAAGCTTTCTGGCCACTCGAACAGAGGATAGGCCCAATTTTGTAATTAGGGATGCAACAGGACTCGGTAAATATTACCTTGTACGATAAGGAAAGGGATATAGTCCTAGTCAGGTACGTTGTATTCCTAGAAGGAGATCCCTTGGTCAAGTCCAACTGGGATTCCTACCTTGTAACCTTGCCTTCTCGGTATATAAGGAGAGGAGAGGTGCCCCCGGGATAGAGAACAGAATCTCACCAGGGAAACCTCAAAGGCAATACACAATAGCTGGATGTAGGGTATTACCTCACCTCGAGGGCCTGAACCCGGATATACTGTTTTGTGTTCCTTTGTAATCCATCAAGTTTAGGTCTCATGAGTAGCCCCATATTATTATTGATGATACCAAACATTGACACCTCCTGATTTCTCCGGTGATAATGGAGTGGCGACGACATCAGTGCACCAACGGAGCAGCGACAACGCGCCCGTGCGTGCCCGACTAATGCCGCGCATGGCTCCTACAGAATTGAGGCTGGCGGTGCCAGGCGGAGCAGCAGCAGCCCATGTGAAGCCCCGTGCGAGTTAAGGCCAATGACGCCGAGTGAAGCGGCGGCGACGGCTAGTTGATGCACGGTGGCAATGGTAGCCGGTGGACTATGGGTAGCTCAAAACTAATCCGGTAAGTCCCAATCCTTAATACTTCATCAATTGGGGCTTTCTGGCTCAGGATTCACTTAATGTAGGAATTTATGCTTCTTAATTCGGGGAATTTTGGAAATCAGGGTTTCAGATTTAGGGAAAACCTAAATTAGGGTTTCGGACTTTGAGAAAATTTGGGGGTTTTGGGGGGAATTGACTTGATTTCAACTCAAAAATCGTAATCCCCTCCTTCGATCTGCTACCTAAGCCATGAATTGAAAGTCAAAATAATAACTTGAACATAAATTTAGCCCTAATTGCGATCATTAGTGGCTTTAATTAAACATGAATAGAAAAATTGACCTTTAATTAAACATGAATAGAAAAATAAACCCTAAAACCAATACAAGCCGACGCTAGGAGACATAAAGCGGCATTAGTGGCTTCCATCCCCGGAGTGATGGGAACATGTATAAGGCCAAGAAGGCTCTGATTCCAAATGTTATTAAATTTATTTACTAATCATTAAACTAAACTTGGTCTACACATGATCACTTAAAGGTTTTATGCGGAAGAGGTGATAATACTGACCTCGATTCATTGAAGCCTTAGATGTGTAGAGGAGAGACTCGACGCGGCTGTTAATCGCCGGCTGAAGGAAGTGGTCGACGCTGAACACGGGTGAACTTGAATCCGTGCAATTCAACACTAGTGATGGTCTCCGTGCGCGAGGTGAGGTAATACCCTACTTCCAGCTATTGTGTATTGCCTTTGAGGTTTCCCTGGTGAGATTCTGTTCTCTGCCCCAGGGGGCTCCTTACCTCCCCTTATATACTGAGGAGGCAAGGTTACAAGGTAGGAATCCCAGCTAGACTTGACCAAGGGATTTCCTTCTAAGAATACAATGTACCCAGCTAGGACTATCCCCTATCCTCTATCCAAGTGGCCACAAAGCTTTCCATGAGGTACCCGGGGCCCATGGCCTTCACAGTAGCCCCTGAGACCTTCGTAGTTGAGTCACAGCTATCGTTGAATGCTTATCCTCCTTGGTGAAGATTTCCTGAGTGCCTTGCTCCCGAGTACCTAGTGTCCGAGTACCTCTTCTCCAAGTCTTGCTTCATATCAGCTGGCAACAAGGCTATGAAGGGCTTCATAGAAAAATATGAATAGTGTGCGCCAAATTGGTGTATCTATTAGGTATAGCCCCCGACTTTGTGCTTAATTGTGGAACAATTAAACATAAAGTCAAAAGATCATTAACCTTTAAATCTTTCCCGACTGATATATTTCTTAGGAATTGGATTCTTCAGCATCATGTCAGCTGGAAATATTTTTGCTCAATGGCATTTTGGCTAAGCATGTAAGCCGAGTACCACTTCATGGATTTTAACCCAATATGTGGTGAGGTGTACTTGAGAGATACCTGTATCCCCAATTTTAATGGAGATTAGCTATTGATCCTTATAAGGATATATCCTCAATACCTGGTAAATAATTTAGATACCTGAACATATTTGTCCAGCAATTAGGCTTGACATAAAGCATATCTGGTTATTTTAATCAGTTCCTATAAAATAGCATCTGTAATGTGATTTTAACACAAACAGCCATCGGCCCAAGAGGACATGCTATTTAGGAACTCATATCTTACAGCCCATTACTAAATAGACCAGCCCAAACCGTCCACCCGGCATAGGCCTATAAATTGGTGGGGAGAGAGAAAAATTCCCCTTTCTCCCCCCAAATCACCAAATGCTTCAGCTTCCTGCAAACGTGCCAAACTTTGTGCTCTCCGCTCCATCTAGGGTTTTCTGTAGCTCAGATTCCCGTCTAGAAATCCACAAAGATCTTCATCTCCGCATTGATTCCCACCATCCAGGAGCCTTTCCCCCAGTTTTTCACCCCGACGATGCCAAGAGCGTCATTCGATATCCCCAACATGCCGTCGGGATCGTGGCCTACATCCGACGCCTACTCAATGAAGCTTGCGCTCATGGAGAGGAAGAAATGTCTCCAGCCGAAAGATCTCATCAAGTGGCACCCCGCCGCTAGTGAGTCGATCCCCTCTCCAGGTCCCCACGAAATCGTGGTTTTTGGCTCTTTCTTCAACCGTGGATTCTCTCTTCCCACTTTTGATTTCCACTGTGGTCTCCTTGATTACTACAAGATCGAGCTCATCCACCTCAACCCCAACTCTATTATCCAAATCTCTATTTTTGTGACCCTCTATGAGGTCTTCCTGGGGATCGATCCCCATTTTAATCTTTTCCGCTTCCTCTTCCATGTTAGGCCACAGCCCTCCAAATCCAAAATCCAGGTGATAGGAAGAGTAGGCCTTCAGCTCCGCAATGAGATGAAGAAGGCCTACTTGCATGTTCCCCTGAAGACCTCGCTGAAGGGATGGCATCAAGAGTGGTTTTACTGCTCCAACCTCGAGCCCTCCTTGCCACCCTTCAGCAGAAAGCCCCCACGTTACTAGAGAGCTGGACTACTCTGCCGTCAGAAGCGGAGATGGTCTAGATGCAGCTACTGCTGGAGAAGATAGATGCTCTGAAGAACAAGGGGTTGACTGGGCCCTAGGTAGCCAGGATCTACCAGAATCATCGGATTGAACCCCTGAAGGCTAGGATTCACCTTGGCCACGACTATCAGGGGAAGAAGGATCCAACTCGGGAGTGTACCGACTTCGTCAACAAGGATGTCGTCACCGACATCTTGCTTGGCTACTTCATAAATGGAGTTGTCGAGACTCTAGATGCCGAGAGATCCCCCAGGCCGTACTGCCAAGACAGGCCCCGACTGGTGGTAACATCTCGTCTTCTCATTGTCTTTGATGCTTGTCTACGATGAATTGTATGAACATTGTTTAATTGAATTTGCCTTGACACATGACATTTACAGGACTTCACCGAGTTCACCACTTATCCACCTGGCCAACTGGCCAGTGAGTCTAGAAAGCGGCCGGCCAGCCCCGCAGCAGTTCAACCCAGCCCCAAGAGGGCTGGGAAGAAACACATGATGGACCAGACCAAGGAAAAGAGCTTGCCGAGTAAGGCATCTGGCGGTCCAATGATCAAGGACCCCAGCAGCACAGCCCCTGGACCGATGGTGGCGAACAAGAGACTACATATCACAGAGGACTTGATCCATACCAGTTATTAAGCAAAAATATTTCAAGCTCATTCTTGTGTTCGACTAGCTCCCAAGAAAATCGCTAGTCTCACACGTTCATCTCAAGCAATGATATACAACAATAGGGTATACAAGTAATTAAACTAAATCTACAAGTCAGAGTTTACATAGGCCGACTGGCCAAATAATACAGTTCAGCGGAAGCTCATCTTCCCATACCCACAAGCAGCCGACTAGGGGTTGGCCCCTAATAGAACCATCCTGCAAAGAAGCAACGGATCCCACGGCACTCATCCTAATCAACTCTTCACCTGCAACAAGTCTCAAGAAACAACATATAACAAAGCAAGAGTCAATACTGGCAAGGCAAACCTATTATACCACATGCAAGCTTAAGTCAAAGGAAGGCTGTTTGTGGTTTCATTTTTAGTATAAAGCAGATTTAATTTCACAACCCTTTTTCAACGGTAACTTAAAAGCAGTTAAACAAGTACATAGGTAAATCGCGGTCATATAATTTATCAAATATATATCATCATGCTTGCTGCCCTACACAGCATCAAGCCACCATTTCCAAATCTATGATCTCATCATCTCACAAATCATCTCAAAAATCACCCATACCAAGTCCAAAGTTCACAACCATATTTATAAAGCAAAGATCTATACTCATGACATTTCAATATGCCGCTCATCACCACGAACACAGCTAATCGATTAGTTTTGACTCTGCAGAGTTTGTACAACTTTACCCACATGATGTGATAGAAATCAAAACAGCTACACCCTAGGTTGTTCGATACCCGTCGGTATCCCACACTCTACACGTTGAGTGTGGCCTAGAGATCATAGCTTAGCCTTTATATTGGCCAATGTTTAACCCTGCATCAGCGACAGCAAGCGGAAATCCACACCGAGGGGCTACCTCGATGCCGCTAGGTGGCGGGCCCATGCCTTAACCTAACACCGTGGTGATAAACAAAGCAAACCCTCGTTTCCCCACGAAGCATTATACCGTTGTATTGGACAGACTTAGACGCCTAACGCCGTTATGGGCCGTTAGGTAGTTCCTATGAGCTACTAGCATGACTTAACCCATACTACTTTGGCCTACCATATGCAAGGCTAAACACTGAGCAACTTAATGAGCTAAGGCCATCCCAAACTAGCACATGTGGTTGCATGGTATACATAAATTGATGACATCGAGTTCAGTCCTTAATCGACTCGGGCGAATACTTGTCACGCCCTAAAAATCGCTTTAATTAAAAATTGTTTTCGGGTAAATCGAAATACAAGAATACGCTAGAAAATTTTTGTTTGAGAAACGTGTTTGAATAAAATTTTGAAATTTCCAATATTAAAAATCCCAAGTTGAAATTTTTAAATAAATGCTTGGACGCTTTTATATTCTCGGGGTTTTTGTCGAAATATTTTAAGTGTTTAAGTATTTATGATGATAAACTTTTTATGTTTCATGGTGGCATTTATTTCTGGTAAATTCCCCATGATTTAATAAGCTCTCTGAAATTTTCTCAGAATTTTCGGAGCTCTAGAATTAATTTTAATGGGACAAAGATTATTTCTAAAATTAGATAAATCTATAATAAAACCCCTATCTTTTCCCCTGTTCGAGTCGTTCCGGTTCAGCCCTTTGAAGTCTTCTTATTCATCGTGAACTTTGACTCCCTTTTCTTCTAGGGTTTCGTGTCGCTCCCGGAACCCTAAAACCACCTCGATGTTCCGATTCTCAATATATACCGATAATTCAAGCAATCGAATGTTTCCTAAACTATTTCCCCCACCGTTCTCGACTCCCAAAATATTCCCCATAATTTGGAAATTCATTTATTCCGTTTCCCGAACTCCGTGAAATATATTCCTCGAATATCCTAACTTCTCGGTCAACGCAAAATACCCTCCATTTTTTCCCAAGTTCCTGATTCCGTAAATATTCCTGCTAACTCCTACCAATATTCTAGAAATTCCCAAAATATTCTTATACTTGGAGAGTTCCAAAAATTCCGTTGAATCTCTTCGATTCCAAAGAACTATTTTGATTTCCAAAATTGTTTCGACGTTTCTGATTTTCCAAATATATATATACGTCGATGTTCACGACCCTCCAAAATTCTGAACAATTTTCTCAATTTCTGATATTCCTAATACTTCTTGAAATTCTAAATTTAAATTCTAAATTTGGAATTTCCGAAAAATCCCCAAAAATCTTCACCTTTTCTCCTTCTTTTCTCTTTTCCTTTTTCTTCCAATTTTTCCTTTCCCTTTTATTTTTCTCTCCTTTCTTCTTGGTTCCTCCCTCCTGTTCTTCTTCTTTGCTTCTTCCTCTCTCTCAGGCCTGCCCCTGCCCCGGCAGCTCCCCCGGCCCGTGCCGAGCTCGCTCGGCCTGCGCTGCTCCGGCCCCGACCCGCGCCGCCATACTCCCACGCTGCCCCGGCCCCGGCCCGCACCACCACGCCCCACGCCTGCCGCATTTCTCGGCACATCGCGCCCACGTCGCCATGATGACCACGCCCACTCCCGCTCCAAATCCGCCTCCTCGGCCACGATTCTGCCTCCCCGTGCCCTTAACTAGCTCTCCCGAGCTCTCCTCTCTCGTTTCCCACGCTCGCCCAAGCTCGCCGCGCCGCCCCGCGTCGTCACGTCACCACCCTGCTCGTCCTCGGCCCGCGCCGCCGCGTGGCCTGCCGCCGCCTGCGCCCGGGCGAGCCATGCTGCCATCTCCACCACGCTCGGCCGCCTCTCCATCGCCCCCGAGCCGCCTCCTGCCACGCTGCCGCCTCTTCTGCTCCTTGAGCCCAAAGCCGCCGCCGCTGGCTTCGCTTGCCGTTGCCTGCTCGCCCCGGCCGCCACCGCCCCGTGCGCCATCGCCTGCCTCTGCTGCCGAGCCGCTCCTATGCCCGACCGCCACTGCCCCTGCCCCTGTGTGCCGTGCTGCCGCCCGCACAGACGCCGTGCTGCCCCTCTGCTGCAGCACGCCACCGCACCCCTGCTCCAGAAGCCGTGCCGCCGCCTTGCGCCGCCCAGCAAACCGAGCTGCATCCTTGCTCCACGCTGCCACCGCCCTCGCCTTAGACCGTCGCTGCCGTCGTCCTGTTCCCCAGGCCGTCGCCGGACAACGTCGTCCTCTGCGCCCATGCCGCCGCTGGTGAGCCACGGCCGAAGTTCCTCCCCTGCTCGTCGTCGTCGTCGTCATCGTCTTTTCTCCGCCGGCTTTGCCACCTGCCACCGCTAGACCAGCGCCGCCGCCTCTCTTCCCGTCCGTCACCACCGTCTGTCGTCACCCCGTGCCACCGCCGGTGAGCATCCAACCCACGCCCCAACGCTGCCCCTCTGCTAGCACCGCTGCCGGCGAATTGCGTTGCTGCCCCTCTGCTAGTGCCACCCCCGCGGGCTAGCTACCGAGCTCGCCTTGCATCCCCTGCGCTGCCGCTGTCGCGTTCCCTTGTGTCACCGTCCGTCGTCAACTTCCTTTGCCCCGCCATCCTTGGCCACCGTCTATTTGCCGTCGTCGCCATGGTCGCCGAACTCCTCTGCGCCAGGGATGGGCACCGTTCCTGCCCACACTGGCTAGGAGCCCTGACAAGCTAGCCCCTGGCATCTTTTTCTTTGGCTGTCAAGCAGGCCCCGTGGCAATCCTCTTTTCTCAGTATGATGTGTGGGACCCGGCGTATTGCCTCCTCGGTGACACAAATAGATGGGTCCACCTACATAATCCCGAGAAATCCCGGCTGTTCAAAACCTTGAATCTATCCGGTCCCTTCGATCCGCATGAAATCCCTCAGATAAATCCCTACCGTCAATTTTCCCGATCTAATCCGAGCCATCGGATTTTCCGAAACCCTAGATCTACACCACCTCAGCCCTAAGGACACATGCCGCCATGTCGTCTCTCAGCTGCCACCTCAATATTGTATCCACGTGTGCTGTCATGTCATCGACCCACCACCTCTCTTTATATCTCGGTCCATGGACTAATTCCACCGTGAACTAAGTCATTGACCGACGGGTCCCACTCATTTATCCATTCCAAATAATTTCTTTTATTAATTAATTTCTGAGAGAATATTCTAGGGAATATTCTTTTTCCTTTTCTATCGGATTTATTCTGAATTCAATTTTCCAAAAGCCATATCTTTTCTGTCTGAACTCCAAATCAACACATCCTTCTTCCTAAATTCATCAAAAATTATAATCTACTTGTTTACATACTTTTTATGTACTGTTTACTTGGAGTTTATTAAAGTTTTTCCTCGTTTTGTGTGCCAGTGCTTAGGAACCTGATGTTTCGAAGGATCGCGACTTCGCGGATTTCACTCGGAAGGTTATTTGAAGAAGCAAGGCAAGTCACACATTCATCCTTGAGTATGTTGAACCTACTTTGTGAAACATTTTATGATTTATAAATAAATTGTATGTTTTGCCAATTACATGGAATATGGGACAACCTATCCGTTTGCTTGAGACCCTGTTTATTTGTTATCCATTCCTTGATAACTTTGGGTGATAATTGGACTAGCTTATGTCTCATTTGGTGACACAACTAGAGATAGGACCTGCTTAGCCATGCTTAGTACCACTGGATCACTAAAGGGATAATCACATTATTTCTATATTTGGTAACAAGATGAGCCGCGTGCTCGAGGTGTTTGACCATGGTGATTGGTCGTAACTAATCAACTAAAATGTGATCTAATGGTGGGTTGTGGGTGCATGGTTTTGCTGGTCGCACCTATGGTAGTTAAGGACCGGTTCGCGGGAACCACTTGAGCAGATTTCCATATAACTACAAGCCAGCGTGGGCAATGGCTGGGCTTGTAGTGTCTCTTCTCCCTCTCCTAGGCACCGATGGTGAGGATGGGCGTGATGGAGTTGGGTCGGCCCGAGGTAGGGTTGATTGGCTTCCGGATGCATTGTGGTGTAAGGGGGTAGCCTGACCGATATGGGGTATCCTGACGGTAGGTGCAACCTCAGCGTGGTGTGGATGGTTAGGGAGAGGTTTCGTGAATGGTCTTGTCATGGCTCCTTCACCATGGGTTACGGGCACATGGGGACATGTGTGGGGCTGTGTCTTGTGGGTAAAGTTGTACACCTCTGATCAGAGTAAATCTATTCGAATAGCCGCGCTCGCGGATATGGGCGACTGGTCAAGACTCACTGTGATTAGGCTCACCCTTACTTAATTAACTTGACTTAATGGAACTGGTATAGTTCAGGTGGATGGTTTGGGCCTAGTTAATATGGTGTAACGTTGATCAGTGGGGCCTGGTTAACATGATGTAACGTTGATCAGTGGAGGTTTAATATTGATTAATTAACCAACCCTTTTATCATTTGCGAACTACCACGGTTTACAACTACTTTTACGCAAATGAGCCACCAGCCTCCCTTGGAGATCCCGTGCACAAATACATCATTGGTGTGGCTTACTGATGTAACGACCCGCTTTCCTTTTCCCTGTTGTAACTGGTTTTCTGATCTTAATCTTTTCCTATCCTGTCAGCTGTGCCTCCGTTTTCCCTCTCCCCGGCCAGCCGACTACCTTCTCTCTTGTGCCGAGTATAGTTGCTACTCAGTCCTTGTACCCTGCCCTTATCCTTGTCTTACTCGGACCCCTTTGCTGCCGAGTGAGCACTGTGATGTGGCCGACTACCTTGTTGAGACCTGTTGCTTCTTTGTCCCCCGAGTTGCACCCACCCGTTGGACGCCGACTACCGAAGTAGTGAAGAATCAATCTTCACCTAACCGCAGCATCGCTTGGACCAGTGGTCAGTCCGAAGCCCGGTCAGTGAGATTTCTCCAACCTGTCCTAGCCTTGACCTTAATGTCTCATCGTAGCTACAGTGCCTGCCAACTCCTCTGACCAGTTGGACTCCAAAGTCACTTCCTGTCCTATCCCTGTCAGTTCATCTTGACTTCCTTGCTCCACCCGTTGCCTAGCTCCACCGTGCCTCAACCTTGCACGTCGGCTATATATATATATGGCCAACCGTGTCCCCTTCTTCCTTTGTTTTGCAAACCGGCCAGCTCCAGCTCTGCTAAGTTTTCATCCTCTCAAGCTTTGGAGCTCTGTCGCCTGGTTCGCAAGCCTGGTTCAGCCGACTGCCCCCTTTTCTGCAGCCGACTACTTCTTGATCCTTTTTCTTGGTGTTTTACTTCTCCTGCTTATCAGTGTTTCTTTCTGCTTGTTCAGAACCTGAACCGGTGGACGATCCCGAAGCCACCTTCGCCGAAGAAGACCCCTCCTTGGAACAAGGCAAGCCTCTTTGATCATATTGTTTCCCATATATGCAAAACTATGTTGTTTGGAAAATATATGAATGCTTAGTTTACACCTTTTTAAACTGTTGGCCTCGGTTTTGCAAGCGCAACCGATGGACCCGCCCAGTAGTAGCACTTATTTGGTAGGATGTTGTTATATTTTCTCCCTTGAAGAGCCCCACAAATGGCACGCTAGCATCCTATCTGAGGATACGATGCCGAGTAAAATGGCTTAGCCCTGCAACGTTGTTTGTCGTTGGGAAAAATGATGGGTTTTACTAAACAGTTTGGAAAACCCGATACCCTGTGTATCGGCGCGTTTTGTGAAATAAAGGAAAGATTTGTGAAAATCTTGATGTACAGAGACAGTGCCTGTGTGGCTTGACTATGTATTATCATTAAGGATCGATTCCCATGGCGTAGATTTGTTTGTCAGTGATTTGTGAAGAGTGTTTGATGGAAAGGGAACCGTGACCTGAGTTTGCCGAGTAAGCAAACGGAAGGCCTGTGTGGCCAGAAACGGATCTGTGTGGTCCGGGGTGTTAAGCACCATAAACAAGTGTATGAAAAGTAAACAGGATGAAGATCATGCTCCCGGGTTGTAGCCAGGGCAGCAAAGTTTAAGCCCCCGGGTTGTAGCCAGGGCGGCACTTCAGTCTTCGGGTTGTAGCCAGAAGACGGTGATGAGCACGCTCCCGGGTTGTAGCCAGGGCAGCAGTGTTTTAGCTAGCTGGTTGTAGCCAGCCTAGCGGGCATTTAGTGCCATGATCATGCTCCCGGGTTGTAGCCAGGGCAGCGATGATGAGCCCCCGGGTTGTAGCCAGGGCGGCCGATTAGCTAGCTGGTTGTAGCCAGCCTAGCGGGCATTTAGTTCCATGATCATGCTCCCGGGTTGTAGCCAGGGCAGCGATGATGAGCCCCCGGGTTGTGGCCAGGGCGGCCGATTAGCTAGCTGGTTGTAGCCAGCCTAGCGGGCATTTAGTGCCATGATCATGCTCCCGGGTTGTAGCCAGGGCAGCGATGATGAGCCCCCGGGTTGTAGCCAGGGCGGCCGACTAGCTAGCTGGTTGTAGCCAGTGTAGCGGGCATCAAGTGCCACAGCTGAGATTTGGTTGTAGCCGAGTCTCAGGGTCAACGAGTGGTTGTAGCTACTCGGGAGATAAAGGACCAACAAATGCAAAGTAAAAGATAATAAGAACATGTATGTTTACTCTTGATTCCTTAAGTGGTGAGTTGTTGAAAAGCAACTTGCGGATTGGATGGAGGCGTGAGCCTCTGTCCGCCAACTAAAATTTGGAACTCACTAGTGTTTGCAAAGAAAAGAGTTTAATAAGGCAGTCTTTCGCAAATGAAACCCTTAGCTCTTCTTGTCTAACCAACATGGCATCATTCCCGGCTTGCTGAGTACGAAAGTACTCACCTTGTTCATATATATGTATAGTAGGTTTTGGAGTGGAAGACGAAGATCCGACTGCTGCCGAGTTCCTCCAAGACCAGGCCGACTACGAAGACCTCTGAAGGTTTCGAGCCTAGTTCCCAACCGAGCCTGTGGAGTAGTTTTTGTCCAGCTTCCGCCCTGTTCTGCTGTTTCGCTAGTTTACCAGTTGATTATTTTGCCCATCCCGGGTCTGTCCTGGATGGATCTCCTTGTACGTATATGTAAGTACTCTGTTTATGTATTATTGTAACTCTGTGTTGTATCATTGTTGTGCGTACCCGACTGCTGATCCTGGGATCGGGTGCCTTATGCACATGGTGGCCTTCCACCTAGTCGGGAGGCGCCACAACTGAGTACGGTGGGTGGTACTCAATCTTGCTATGTCCCCCTTTTCAGAAGTAAAGACCGTTCGTGTCGAAGTTGAGTTTAGAAGACCTTGGCTTATACCCCAGTTGAGCTTGCCTGTGGTGTGGAGCTGAAGTCACGCTAGTTTCGCCTTTCTGCTGCTATTTTCTTCTGTGTGAGGACTAAGTGCCTCTTCTGTAAGTATTTCAGCTTTATTTACATTTGAATCTATTTATTGATTTATCATTTTGTGTACCCTGGCTTGATTCCTGGACAGAGATTTTAATACACAAAATAGTCTAGAAATTGGCTAAATTTCTGGGCGTGACAACACTCCCCCTATCGGTGTGCAACTACTCCATATGCACACCACTTGCCGCCCAATTCTAAAAATATGTTTTTCTCCACTTTGGATCGCAAATACCCTGAGGCTTCACCCCTGTCCAGAAGTTGTAAAATGCCCATTTTAACAAGTATAAGGTGACCATTAAATTTATTAGCATGTTTCTAAGTATGGCTAAGCATATGAAAGCATAATAAGAAAGTATAAACCCATTTGAGTACAAGTGAAGTACTCTAACCATCTCTAGGGTTACAAACAACAAGGAATACAAGGTTTCAAGGTGGATCATACAACAATTAGGTCATAGCTACTATTTACCATAATTCAAATATCGTTATTCACAAATACGCATGCAATTTTTATAAACAACATATTTCATCCCCCAAAACATAGGATTCAACATGTTCAAGGAGGAGGGAAGAATACTTGCGTTACTCTTGGACACCTAGAGCAACATTTACTTCACTCCTTCACCGACCTTGAATTTGTCCCCTAAAAGAAATTTAACTACGATCGAATCAATAGCAAATAATGCGGAAAATCCAAAATGGTCTAATATGCATGAGGCTTGTGCAAGGATTAGGTACTGACCTAAAATGAATTCAGGTGAAAGAATTTCTATTTTATCTCTTTTTATTTGGGAGTTACGGATTTTACAAGTTCTTCGGTTGAAATACGATATTTTTGCCCTATATAGATTTTTGGGTTAGTTTTGGAGGTAGTTTTGTCAAATTCTTATGTTTAGTATTGAAGGTACTATTTTCAAAGAAGTGTGGTGCAAGAGATTCAAATTTATCTTTTGGTATTCGGAAAATATTGTGTTCAGAGCTTTTATACGTGAATATGTCTAACTACAAAATATTATAAAATATCCTAATTACCCTATTGTGAGTGGAACTTATTCTGTGGTTGGGTGCTGGTCTTAGATGAATTTTAGTGAAAAAACTCTATTTTATCTACTTCTACCTTGGAGATATGATTTTGGCAAGTTCTAGATTTATATACGGTATCTATACGTGTAATTTAGTATATATGTGTTTTAGGGCTAAGTTTTTATGAAATCTAACTTTATATATATATATAGGCAAGTTCTAGATTTATATACGGTATCTATACGTGTAATTTAGTATATATGTGTTTTAGGGCTAAGTTTTTATGAAATCTAACTTTATATATATATATATATATATATATATATATATATATATATATATATATATATATATATATATATATATATATATATATATATATATATATATATCTCCAAAAAAGTACATTGTGATTTCACTGCCATTTGGTATATCCAAAGAAAAGTTTCTATGGTTTTTAGAAATTTTCCTACCTTTTATATCCTATACAAAATATTTATCTTTTCCATAAATCATACAGGTGTTTTATGTACTAATTTTAGTTAATCCTCTATTTTCAGAATTAAAGGGCAAGATATTTTGAAGCTAACAAAATTGGTTTCATATTATTTGAAGCTCATATGAATCATCTATAGATTTTAGAAGTTAATACAATTTTACATAATAATTAAAGTACTTATTTGTTATCTAACTCTTAAAGGTGTCTCTTATGTAAATCTCATTATGTTTTCAGTCTACAGCAATAATGTGCAAAACATTGTGACTGTATTAAATCTTGGTGTTCCAAAAATTAATGTTAAGATGAGTTTGTTATAATTTGAAAGTATTTGTGCACTTTTATATATTAAGTCATTTTTGAGGTTTGTTAAGTACTGGATATTCCAGGTCTTAATGTGTAGAAATAAAATACATAATTTTGTGATTCCAACAAATCTTGTTTCATCCAATTTGGAGTTAAAATAAATTAGTTATAGATTTTACAAGTTTACTCATTTTTCATTTGAACAGATAATAATTTAACCCTTTTCTTATAATTTCTCAGATTTTAAATTAGTTGGGTCCACTGGTCTATGAGAGGCAAAGTGCAAAAAGGTCCCTGGGTTTCCTAGAAATAGAATCCACAGTCCTACCACGTGTGAGTTGAGAGTCCTCTGGTTTCTGGTTATTTGCGTATAGGTCCTCAAGTCCACATGTCATAGGGTGATGCGTTTATTAATTAATTTAACAATTTTTAACTTCTTCACACTTCAGTCCTCGCTCGATAATCCGGAGCTAACAAGTGGGTCCAGCGTGTCTGTGAGAGAGGAGCTAGGCACTTAGGTTGGTGGTGCTCTAGCGGTGGCTACTTTTGGGCTATGGTGCAAACAGAGCTAGGGGCTCGACCAAGCCTTTCTATTGCATGCATGCGGTCTTAGGGGTTTCTAGGATCCTTACCCAAGTGCGTGCAAGGCACTACGAGGTCTGTGCGGCAATAGCAACATTGAAGACAGCTCGGCGGCGGTGAGATCTCTTGGCTCCACGACGTCAGCTTGCTCCAGTCGATCTACGGTAGAGGTAAAGTGTCTACAAGGTTATAGGCTTCCTAGGGATGGCTCTTGTGCAAGGAATCGAACTGAGACCTACCGAGGACGGCAGAATCGATGGCGGTAACTCAGGCTAGAGCCGGGGAAGACGATGGTGAATCTCAAGCTTCGCGGCACCATGGCTTGATCCCTTCGGTCAGCTGGCTCCTGGAGGCAAGGCAACGACGTTGGCATGGAGGTTTGGCTTGTGGTGTCCTGGATCGGCTGGAACGATGATGATGTCACGATGGTGGTCCAATGGAGCAGAGAGCAAGGATGGTGGTAGCCCGGCGGCTTCGATCAGCAAACCTAGGCCCATGTAGCACCAAAATGGAATGATTAGAAGGTGGTGATCATGTTCCTGTGGCCGGGGAAGGAAGGCGCTCACCAGAGATAATTCGGGTCCAATCGAACACTGCCGGCGATGGGGAAGAAGGCTCTGTCTCCGGAGACTCTGAGGGGCTTTCTTCAGTTTTCTCGGTGGGATCGTAAGGAGGAAGGGGAGAAGAGATGGCTGGCACGGTCTAGAGTGAAATGATCGAGGATTCTCAGAGATGAAGCTAGGCTAGTTGATCTGTGGGCAGAGGGAGTGAAAGGAAGGAGGGGAAGACACGTCTGCCGTGCCTGCTAAGGTGTGTCCATTGGTACAGTGGCCTTGGTGGGTTCCAGTCTACAAGAAATATTTTGTCACACACTTTGGGCTAGGTTTAGACACTAAATGGTGGGTCCATGTAGTGGAGTCCTAGGAAGAAAAGAGGAGGATGGGTAGGAATCTTGGTGAAACACACTGTCCCAAGCAGTGCTGAGGATTACAAGTGGCCAGGGGTCTTGTGGGGTCCACATGGAAGTGAAAGATGGGAGAGAAGTCCTCTAGAACCTAAGTCCTGCTAGCTGTCAAACATGCAATCTTCACACTAGTGTTTTACCAAGTTACCAAGGGTTATTACTTTGGGAAAAATTAATGGAGGTAGAGGAGGATGTGCTTTATCTACTGACTAAATTGCATGGTTAGAAGTGATCTGGTTAATCTTTGGTGAAATTGTTAAGTAGGCGTGTTGACCCTGTTTCTTGCAGTCCATTTTATTACCTAAGGCTTGATACTTATCATTTTATGTGTTTTCTTTGAGAGTTAAATTAGGCCAAATTTTCTGGTTGTAGGGTTCACTTTAATACACATTTTGGTAGAAGGGCACTGCAAGAATAGTATTTATTTTTATGTGGTGAAAATAAGAACTAAATACTATATTTAACTAGTTTTCCTAGTTTTGCTGATTTAGAGGATTTTATTGAAGCACTTATGGAAGTGAGAAAATCATGTAAAATTTACATGTAAGATTAATTGTGTTGTATAGCACTCATAGGAATTTTTCCATGATTTTAGGTTAAACCAATTATCTCTAGATATTCCTTAGACTATACAATTGCATATGCATCCTGTTATGGAAATGCATTTTAAGGTCCAAAAACAATCAAGAGAAAGCATGCACATGAAATGATATTGATTTTATTTATCTGCATGTTTTTATGTCATAACTTTTATCTATACATTCCTAGGCATTTTACATTTTTCTATTTGGTAAATTGACTCCTAAGATTTCCTTGCGAGGAAACCCAAAGCACTTTTAACTTAATCAAAATTCCTTGTGCATAATTGTATGAATTACTTCCATTTTTATTTAACCCAAAAGGTTCATAAAGATTTGTGGTATGGATTACTAAGCCGTGTTTTGTAGTTTTTTATACTCTCATACCTTGACCTAGGGTGAGTTTTTAGCTTGAAATTTAACTACAGAAGTTTTTAACAAAACCACTTTTTTAAAAACTAACTCTAGTTAATTTACCTCTTATTCCAATGCCATGCAGAAAATCTTATAAGATTTTAACTTTGATGGCTTTTTGATAAATTGTTACAGTCGAATTTACAAAATCCAAAATTTGGGTATGTTACAAATCTACCCCCCTTAAAATGAATCTCATCCGCGAGATTCGGGTCTGACTGGGTAGAGAGGATGAGGTGATCTAGGTTTTGGTCTACTATACTGTTTTGGAAAATGATGGATGGAAAGTTGTTTATGGTGCCATATCTGTAGTTCTTTTTAATAACAACATAATATTATCTATCTTCATGGGAAGAGAATGGTCAACATGGTGTGGTCAAAAGGTTCTACTCAAAGGCAATAGGGCATTTTTTGGTGCATGATATTTCTTTACTATAGGAACTATGCTGGATACTAGAGCATTTCAAACAAATCAGGTTCAATGCCAGTTGAGAAATTAACTTTGTAGTGATCTAGTATGACTCCGATTAGTCCTTAGTTTAGACGAATCCACATTTTTGGGAAGGTCCTTTTGATTCATAGAGAGTCTTCTGGTTGGGAAGGTATGCTCTACTTCAGCTACTTATAGTTCATCTAATTTGTAACTAGGACACCAAATAGCAAATTTCAGATTTCAAATTAAACTAGTATATAACTATTATTATTTCATCCATTCCCAAGGGTCCATACATAAAAAGGTTACATAAGGGTCATCTTACACATTGTACAAGTCAAAATTCCTCCTCTTCAACTACCAAATTTACATAAGGGCATTCCACACTTAATAGGATAGTTAAGGTGGAGTACTAATTTACAAGTGGATACCCCTTCCAGCGTACCTAAGGTGGCTATACATAGTCTTCCAGACTTCTTAACGGTCCATTTTCAGTTCAAAGGCATGTCCATGCCAGTGAACATAACGGGCCAGTCCATTTGGTCCTATGTTCCCTAATGGTGGAAGTGCTGATACAAGGAAACGATGAGCAGTCCATTTTGCAATATCAGGTATACCTGTTGTCTCAATGTAGGTCCCGGTGGGTGGTGGCAAAATCTCTTCATGAGCGTACATAGCATCCTCTCCATACATAAGCTTAGGTGAGTAGAATCCTTTACGGAACCTAGGCAACATACGTCTTTCGAGTGTGGCTATTCTGGTATATCCCCAATCTTTAGAAAATTTTGAGTTGTCTTGCAATATCTTGATTGCAGCATAATCTTGCAAGAAGCCAAGTGATGCTGATCCCAAAGCGACAGCACCACCAACCCCCATGGCCATCTCTGTCCTGATTGAGTCTGAGCCTATAGTACCCGAGCCTGAGCCGAGTGCTGCTCTAGCCCCCGAGGTTGAAATAGCTCACTCGGCCAGGCCGCCGACTTCACCCAGTCAGGATGCCATGGCCATAGTCCTAGTAGCCGAGCCCATTGAAGAGCCAGCACCGCCAGTAGATACAAGATCCAGGACTCCCTCTCCTTCGCTCTCCTCATCCTCAGAAGATGATGACCTCCCCAGGCTCGAAGCTCCTCCGCCAAACTTCCCTCGGGTGTTCTACTGGGTCACCCCAGAGGGGGATGAGCAAACCTTTGAGTTGAACAAGGAGGCCGCCCAGCGGGAGCAAGTCAAGCTAATGGAGGCCACCATCTCAGCGTCAAGGAGCATCCAGGTATGTAGCCCAGCCAGCTGTCTCTGCTGATTAGCGGTTCTTAGAATCTTCTGCTGTTGTAACTTGCCTTGTCTGACTATACCATGACTTCATGCAGCAAGTAGTTGATCGATCTGAGAAGATGGGTAAGGTTCTTGCCCAACTCGCTCCTCAGCTCGCTCAGCTGAACCAGCTCCAGACCACCAAGGATGACCTGGAGAGGACCAGTAAGGAGAGGGAAGACTAGCTGAAAGACTCAGTGAACAAGCTCTGTGATGAGAATTGGGAGAAAATAGGGACCATTAGAGGTATGTTTCCCTTTTTCCCGAGTAACTCCAGACATCCTTCTTTGTGTTCTTAATCTTTAATTTTGTTCGGCTGTAGCTCTAGAGACAAATCTGAACAATCAGTCCCTTCAAATTGAACGCCTGAAGAAGGAGCTAAAGGAGCTCGAGAAGGCGAAGTCCAAGGTCAACACCGAGTACGCGAGTAAGTTGCATATCTGCTCTTGTACTTGGCCCGACTAGATATCCCAATTTGTTGATGCTTCTTTTATGTGTGAGCAGCCTTTAAAGCTAATTCGCAGATCCAATTCGGCGCCTTTACTGAGGAGATAAAAATGATAAAGGAATCATGGAATATTATAGTGGATCCAGTGAGGAATTTATTGGATATCATGTAGCCAGGCCAGGCCGGACCCGGCTCCAGTTCCATTTCCCAGGTGGCAGAGCGTCTTGAAGAGGCTCCAGCCCTTCTGAAGAAGTATACTTCTGAGCCTATCGCCGCGGGTATCGTCCAAGCACTGGCCATGACGAAGTCTCTCTACCCCCGAGTAGATATTGAGGCAGTTGGTGAGGGCTTTGCTGAGGGCACTACCCAGAGGAAGGCTTGGAATTGGTTAGCCAGGTTAGGCCTACCACTGAAGCAATTGCCTAGGATTTGCCAATGTAATCATGAACCTTTTAAGTAGTTGGTGTTTGACAGAAACGATGTGTAGATATTGTAAATGCCTTTGCTGTTTGTTGTAATTTTTTGCTTAGTAATTGCTGTATCTTAATCATCATTAGTTTTACCCGACTAGCCAATTTATGCCGAGCGGTTTGAGATCAACTTTAAAAAGCATTCACCCTATGGGAGTATACTCGGCAGAGCTTAGCATAATCAGTATAAAACTTCATGACTTAGACAAAACAAGTTCGAACTTTATAAACAACAGAAGACATGTTATCATCATGTAGCCCCCAACTCACTACTTGGTTGAGACAAGCAGCATAGTGAGTCAGAGTAAGAAACTTTCTTTATATATATATATGAAAGGATCACAAAGCTCAGGTATAAAAAGGATGTAGCTATTCTATGTTCCATGAGTTGTTGATTAGGACGCCGTCTTCTGTCTTTAGTCGGTAGGCACCCGGACGTATCACCTCATCGATAATGAATGGCCTCTCCCATAAGGGAGATAGTTTATGTCTGTTTTTGGTGGTTTGAATTTTTCTCAAAACGACATCTCCCACCAAAAAGGTGCGGCCATGGACATTATGACTGTGATTGTAACATACCCAAACATGTGCCCTAAATAACTTGTGAGCCATGGTGGTGGTAACTAAAAAGCTCTCATGCCTTGTTGCATATAAATTTATCTAATGCATTTCCACCTCCAAATTTTATTTCTTTATCCTTGTATGACCTAATAGAAATTATAGGTACAACCTTAACTATTGAAAAATTAAAGGAAACCTTTGGAGAGATAAAAATCTGAGGAAAAATTTCATAAAAAGTACTCACCATCAACTACCTACTGTAATTTTTGTTGAATTTTATGATCCCAGTGAGTAGCTCAAACAAATAAATTAAAATCAGCAAAATGGTAGGAAACTCCACTGCAGACAGGCATTTGTCAATTTTAATAGAATTCATTCATAACTCTCCTTCCCACAAAAATTGTCCATAATGCAGACCAAGACATTAACCAATTACAGTAAAATTTTCAATTCCTTCGTCACAAGATTTATACATAAAATGACAGGCCAAAGCTCACTGGCTTAGGCTGGTGTGCAGAGGGGGCCGGTTTTTGTACCAAACTTTGCAATTTCACCAAGAAAAATTTACAAGTCACATGACCCTGAGATTTTGTACAGTGTTGGAAAACATCACCCTCTAACCACAGTAATTTTCCCATAATTTGATTCTCACTGTAACTAAGTCAAATGACTAGATCAATGTAACCCTCAACTACTTCATTTATATTTAGCCTCTAAAAGGGTTCTCTCTTGCCTTTCACTGCCAAGTGGGCCCCAGCCACCATGGGTCCCACCTATCAGCCACAGAGACTCTCTAACATGGCCCCACCATGCAGAACACATGTTCCACATGCGAGGACATGCGCTAGCCAGCCGACCAAGCCCCTCTCCACCTCACCGAGTGGCACCAGTGCCTACATCTCCATTCCCTCGGCGGGGTCGACGAAAACTAGAACCACTTCGCCATTACGCTCTCCTCTCCAGCCTCTCTCTGCTCTATGGAAAGCCCGAGGCAAAACCCCACCACAACACCGGGAACACTGCTTCCTGCCTCGGAGCCGACGGGCTCACCACCGTAGTTGTCCTCCTCTGGTGAGCTTTGCCGTAGTCGAGCTATGGGAATGTGATAACCTTCAAATCCCTAATCCATTTTTCCCTTCTTCTTCCCCTGTCCTCAAGGTTGAAGATGCCATGTCGTGCACCCAGCTTCGGAGACCGTCACCATGGCGTGACCTTAGTACCTCACTAAGCCAAGGCCTATGGCTCTCCTCTGGATTGCAGGCCAGATCTAGACGACGCAGTTTGCCCAGAGTACCTCGCCGCCGCTGGACCATTTCTGGAAAGCTCGCCGCCGTTCCAGCCTCGTTGAGCCATGAACACCTTTGGTGAGCACCCCTGGCACCTTAGATACCACATGCATGCGTTGCTTTGGCCTATAATGAGACATGCACCAGCATGCCGAACCATGCTGCCGCCTCTGCCGCCGTCACCATCGATTCCAACCACCATTGAAACCAAGAAAGCCATCGATAGCCGTGTCTAGGAACCCTCTACCTTTTCCCTTTTGATAGCTCAGCGAGATCTGTCGCCGTTCGCCGTCGCTGCCATCGCGAAGCACGTCGGCCGCGCGCGCCGTCGCGAACCCTGTCTCGAGCCACTGACAAGCAGGCCCCACCGTATTAGCGCGTGAGGGCGACTATCAGCGAGGATTTAAAATGTTTGAGGTCTTTTTAGCAAAAGAACCAGTCACTAACGAGTGGGCCATGGATCTAAATGTAAAAACTAAAAATTTCAAGGACTCTTAATGAATACTGCCCTCCCACGCACTTTAGGACCACGGGTTAATTTTTGAGGACCCAAGGGACCTCAGTGCAAATATTGTTTCATTGACATGTGGACCCCCTTAATTTAAATCCGAGAAAAACTGAGAAAATGATTAAAATCTTTTTTGTTGCATTAGGAAATGGATTTAACTTTAGAAATTCATAGAAAATTCATTTCAACTTTGATTGGGATGGGCAAAATTGCAATAGACTCATAAAATTGTGAACTATTTTTCCATAAGGTTAAAATTCAAAATATAAGCCTCTGGAGAAAAATTTAATAATAATAATATACCACATTTCTAGTATAAAACCTTTAAAAATTTGTATCTCCCAAACAAAAGCCAGTAAAATAGAAATTCCCTCACCAAAAATCCTCCTATACCAGTACTATAACCCACTGTAAAACATGCATGCATAATAGAGCATTTTGAGTTTTCTCGTATATTTGTATTTATTAGATTATACGCCATTTGTTTAGAGGGGGAAGTAGAGTTTGACGAAGAGGTTGAGCTTGACGCTAATATAGGAATTACTACTGAGCAAGGCAAGCCACCTCCTCTATCCCTTTGATCATATTGCTCCTATGATTTTGGAGGAAAATTGTTTGTTTTACTAAATTTGCATGCTTATTTATAAATATGATTGAAAAATGGGTAATTGGTAGCTAATGCCAATTAGATGCATTAGGAGACCCCTAAAACTTGAATTCCTCACTGTTGTAGCCATAAGATAGGTATGAAGTGCCTTTTTGCACTCATATGGTTATATATATATATATATATATATATATATATATATATATATATATATATATATATATATATATATATATGCTTAGCCATGCCTAGCTTTTTATTCCAATTCCCTTTGACACTTTGTAAATGTTGAAATGTGTATTTTAATAATACTGGACAGAAATGTGAGTGGTGATAAATTGATGCACTAAAATAATAAAAATTATTTTTAGACTTGGGCGGCAAGTGGTACGCATATTTGATAGTTGCATACCAATAGGGGGAGTGCTCGCCTGAGTCGGTTAAGGACCGAACTCAATGTCTTTTACAATGGAATACAGTACGACCACATGTGATGATATGGGTTAGCCATAGCTTACTAACTTGCTCAATATTTAGCCTTGCATTTGGTAGGCCGGAGTAGTATGGGTTACGATGTTGTAGTGACTCATAGGAACAACCTATTAACCCTTAACGGTGTAGGCGTCTAAGTCTATCCAATACAACGGTATAGTGCCTTGTGGGGAAATAGATGGTTTACCGCCACAGCACTAGGTTAAGATGAGGGCCCGCCACCTAGCGGCTCTAGAGTTGCTCCTAGAGTGGATCTTCGCTTGTCGTCGCTAGTGCAGGGCTAAATAGAGAGCAATGTAAAGGCTGTGTTGTGAGTAGTGAAACGGGTACTACGGTATCATGTGGCATGTCAGACATGATCACTATTACACATCGTGTGGGTAAAGTGTACACACTCTGCAGAGTTAGAACTAATCAATTAGCCGTGCTCGTGGTCATGAGCGGCCTAGTGACTTATGTTGAGTGTAGATTTATAAAAGAGTGTTAAACATTGTGTGTGTACAAATGGAAAATTTGAGAGAAGGATTTGTGTACTCCTTGGGCTTACAACCATGGAGGGTGGTAAGTGCCTCCTGTATGTTTTGAGATGGAATTAAGCTATATATATTATGGGTTCTAATTACATGCTTGTGAACTATGCCTTGTGAAATGTTTACGAAATCAAATCTTTCTTTTATGCAAATGAGTAGCCCTATTGGCCCTCCCTTGATATTAACCTTCATGTATATTAGGATTGGCATTGCCAGTACATTGTAACGATGTACTGATTCTTGCACTTGTATGTTGTCTGTTGCCTTTAGGCTTTGATGCAGGTGAGGAGTTAGAGGATGAGGAGTTGCTTGATGGGGATGCTGCTGAGTTTCAGGATGGTTCTCACTAGGGCTTACCCTAGTCGGTCGCTTGTGGGATATTTTGGGTAGAACAAGCTTCTGCGTGTCGCTATCTATTTGGCCAGTCGGCCCATGTAAATTATGGATGTATCACTAAGTTACTTAGCTAGTTAGACTACTACCTTATATTATGATGTTAACTGCTAATATGAAAGTATAGAGCTAGCATCAACTCCTGGGGCTAACCTTGTACGAGTATGGACTCGAAACCTTTGAGATATTTACTTAATAGCCGGTGGGATTGAATCCTCTGTGGTATGCACTCTGTGGTCGCCATCATCGAGTGGCTGACGGGCATACTTCGGGGAGGACTGGCAAAAGGCTATTTCATCAGGTATCTCACTCTTTTCGTGCCCAGCACTTTGAGTTTGTACTGATTCGTCGTTTGCGATGTCAAGTCAGCTTTGAGGGGATGGTGGTTACTGTAATTATTTGGGTATTATTCGAGACTCCACCACCCCAAGAGTTAGCATTGCCATGGCGAATTGCGAAATACGGTACAAGCCTCGGAGTGACCCCACAGCGTTGGTATCAAAGCCAAAGACCAACTGTAGGAACCCTTTTAAAATGGTCGCTAGAATGGTCTCTCTAAAATATTTTGGGAACCTAGTTCTCAGTTACAAACTATTTGTGAAAAACATATCAATTCTTATATATCTTCCCCAACTCTAGAAAAGATATTCTTTTCTATACTTCTATTTTGATTTAAATCTCACCTCTACTCTATAGGACTGAAGGGATTGAGAAAAGTAATTTGAGAAAAAAAATGGCTTCTATAGCTAGATACAAGTTTTTGAAAAGTTCTGGGGTCAATTGTCGGTTAAACGGTGAAGCTCATTTTATGAAGTAACTTGAAAAAATGGGTAGGCATGATATATTATGAGGCTTCGACATGACTTTTTTGCATCATGAAGATAGATGAATTTTTAAATTTCTTCTACCTCTATGTTTCAAAAATGAATGAGATGGCCTAGAATGGGTAGAATCGGGGAAGGGTGGAATCTTTGTACCTTGACCTCTAGGTTGCTTGCAAGTTTGGCCCTCCAAAAATTTGAGTAGTTTCTGGTCATAATCACGAGTATGTTGTGTCGATGCTCTGCACTGGCAATAAAACTATAGGGCTACTCGGCGAAGGTGAATTCGGTGGATTGCAGAGGAACACGAGAAATTTATACTGGTTCAGGCCTCGATGTGAGGTAATACCCTACGTCCAGTTGAGTGTTAATTCCTCTGAGGTGTTTGATGATTGATGACCTTGTCTCTTGCCCTGAGGGCGCCTGCCGTCCCTTATATACTAGGACAGGCGTACATGGATAAGGATCCCAGCCGGTAACGGCCAAGGGATATCCTTCTTAGAGATAGAGACCTATCTTACTAAGACTATGTTTCCTCGTTATACAAGGCAAAACCTGCGGGTGCGATCTTATCGTCTAATTACATGGTTCGGCCCATCCTCTATCCGAGTGCCCATATACTTGTAATGAGGTACCCGGGCCATGGCCTCCACAGTAGCCCTGAGACTTCATAGTTGAGTCACACTGATGCCGAGTGCTCGTCCTCCACGGTGAAGATTGCCCGAGTGCAATGCGATCCCGAGTACTCTTTGTTTGAGTAGCCTTCTTTCGAGTCTGCTTCAATGTAGCTGGCTGAAGCGAGGCTATGAAGGGCTTCAGTGTTAGATATATGAATAGTGTGCACCTGAATAGGCGCACCTATTAGGTGTAGCCCGCCGACTTTGTGCTTAATTGTGAAGACAATTAAAATAAAGTCAAAAGATCTTTAACCTGGAAGTCTTTTCCGAGTAGATTACTTACTTATGAGACTCTTCGGTATTGTGTCAACCGGAATAAACTTTATAGTCTGCCGAGTAGGAACTACTTTATGTAGGACTCTCTGACTTCATGTCAGTCGAAATGTGTTTATAGTTTTGCGAGTAGGATGCTACTCGTATATGGGACTTCGTTCAGCGTCATGTCGGCTGGAAAGGGGGTTTATAGTCTTTTCCGAGTGGCGTCCCACTCAAAAATAGACTCCTTCGCATCATGTCAGGCGGGAAAAGATATTTATAGTCTCTCGAGGTAAGTGCACTACTCGAAAGTTAGACTCTTCCGCATCATGTCAGCGGGTATAATGTTGCTCATGGAACTGATGGCCACGCATGTAGGCCGAGTACACTTTATAAAATAAGTCCACGGCTGTGGTCAGGTGTACCTGAGAAAGATACAGCTGCATCCCATTTTAATGAAGACCAGTTATGATCCTTGTAAGGAATTATATCTTGAGGCCTGGTGGATAAACAGATACCCAAACATACATGTTTAGCAATAGGCTCTCATAAAGCATATCTGTTTACCTCATCGGCTCCTGTTGGTAGCACCAGCGCTATAGATTTCAACTCAGCCTGCAGGCGGGCACATGAGCATGCTACTGTAGGAACTCATATCTTGGTGGCCAGTGCTGACTTGTAGGTCCAAGCCCAAAAATTTGCTAGGGGTTGGGGCATCGGCTCTATAAAAGCAGGGAGAGAGAAAAAATTCCTTCATCTTCTCCAAATCAGCCAATCGCTTCATCTTCCACCTTCGCGCACCAACTTTTCGCTTCTCGCCGGCTAGGGTTAGTCTGCTGCTATTCCCACCCGAACTCGGCGATTCCAACCTCTTCGTTTGTTCCAAGTCCAATTTGTTTTTCCCAAATCTCGCGCTTCCAGCATGCCGAAAGCTTCGGATCTTGCGGTGGCCGTCCAATTTCTTTTCCCAAGTTCTTGGCCCATTTCAGATTGCGCCGGTCGGTGAAGCTAAAGCGGCTAGGAGTGAACTGAAGTTGCCCACCAAGAGGTGATTCTTGGCGGTCGGCTAAGGTGAGTCGGGCCAAATCCCCAACCTGGTGAAACGGTAGTTTCGCCCTTTTTTCGATCGGGGCTTGTGCCTTCCATCTCTGTTCTGTTCCGTGCATCCTTGACTTCTACGGGCTGGAGTTGGTGCATTTGAACCCCAATTCTATTCTTCAGATCTCCTATTTGTACTTTTGTAGTGCTTCTTGGGTGCGCCGTGAAAGGGATGAACCCATTTTTCCTCTTCCACCGATTCCACATCTGTTCGCACAATCAAAACCCCAACCCTGCCAAGACAAAATCAATGTGATTGGGGGGCTGGTCTCCAGCTAAGCGTAGTGGGAAAGACATATCTTGATCTCCCTTGAAATCTTCTCTGAAAGGCTGCACAAAGAATGGTTCTATTGCGCAGATCTAGCTTCCTCCTTGCACATTTACTGGCTTGCTGCCCGTGGTTTGCACCAAACTGTCAAGCAGAGCCATCCTATTTGAGAGATGGGCCAGGCAATCAACTGTTGGTGAAGATAATGACCTCAAGAAGGCTGGAAACCCCTGAAATATCTGGCGGTTGGGTGGCTCGTCGCTTCCGTGTCCCAGGGGTATGTCATCCAGCCGCTGAAGAAAACCGCGCCGGAGTGCATTTTGACTGTCCTCCGCCCTTTAGAAAGGCAAAGAATGATCCTGACCCCAAAAGCAACGAGTCGGCCAAACAAGGGGGAAGTGACCTGAGCAACCCTGTTTCGGCTACTTCTCTGAAGGGTGTCGCGACCGAGGACGATAACCGTCGGGTCGCGGCCTATAGCTTCATTCGGCCCGGACCAAGGTACTTTAATCTTCTTCTGTGACAATGCCTGTGGAACTGTGATTGTTCAGCATTGCGTGATGTATTTTGTTGACTCACTTATAGTGGCATGAAGAGTTTGATGAAGACTCCCACCGGTTGTCAGCGTCGCATCGAAGAAGAGGCCGAGGAGCCCTTTGCTGCCCACCCGACTCCAGAGACGGGGAAGAAGCCCATTTTATCGGGGCGAGGGGCCATGACGCGCGCGCTGTGGCAGGAAGCTGAAGATAAAGGACACCATCGCCGCGGCGGCGCTAGGCGATCAAGCCCAAGGTTGAGACCTTGGGTTTGAGCCCAAACATTGTCGAGCCCGACATCAGCGCCGTCGAGGGCCGGCCAGAGCAAATGCCGCTGAGGACGGAGGCGCCCAAGCCAACCACACCGGAATCGGGGCCGACTCGGGCTGATGCGCCGTCGCCGACTATAACGCCGACCGGGCCGACCACTGGAGCTAGCGCTCCGACGGGACCTGGGTTGCCCGGCAGGAAGCTGAAGTTCTCCAAGAGGTGCGCTGCTCCAGATCTTCTGAAATTCTTGCGTGTTGGAGTAGTGTTTTGATGTCGTGTTTCGTCATGCAGGAAGCGGGCCGATATCGATCTCAAGGAGAGCCAATCCAATCGCTCCCTTGAAGAGCTTGCCCCAGCCGAGCCAGCGGCCGCGAACACACCCGCTGAGCCGGTGGCCAGCCCGGTCGCGGAGACCGAGGTGGTCCCGACTGTAGGGTCACCGTCGCCACTCGACCAAGAGGCGGTTGCTGAGGTTGAGGCCCCAGCCCTGAGCATCACCTAGTTCGGGAGGCCGCCGTCGAGCCCCTGAGCCGGTCCCCGAGGCCGCGGGGACGGTGGTGTGGAGGCCAGGACCCCATCGCCATTGTGTCATCGTCGTCGCCGCCGCCAGAGATCCCAAACCTGCTCGGATTGAAGCTCCTCCGCGGCGTGATGCCCCGGACATTCACGTGGACGGCGCTTGACGGGACCGTGAAGAGCTTCAGGCTTGATGAAGTCGTCGAGAGGAGGGAACGCGAAAGCTTGCTTCGCGCCGCTATCAGCGGGTCCAAGTGAGTCGGGGTATGATTGTTGTGGCAGAGTCTTGGCGATCTTCTCATTTTGACGTCTGACTCCATTCTTGATTTGTCCTCCACCCTAAGCAGAAACTCGTCGACCGTAACAAGGCGATGACGGAGATCTTGGTCAAAATGGCTCCCACCTCGCAGAATTGGAGCACGCTCCGCATGAAGGCCGAGATGGAGGAGCGTCATGCGGGGAGGGAGCTTGGCTAAAGAAGTGGCGCTGACCAGCTCAGGAGAGACTTGGGCCCAAGCCGGAAAAGATCAGAGGTAGAAACTCCCTGAATGCACTTCCCGACTGAACCGTCGACGTATTCATCCAGCTGCGTTGTTCCCGACCGCCCAGTTATGTCACGACCACGGTTTGAGCTCTTTGCTAATCTGTTGTGCATCCCTCGAAGAAGAGTTGAAGACCTGAACAGAGAGGAATCGCAGCTGAAGGATGGCCGAAGAAGAGAAGCCAGGGCCGAGCTTGAGAGGTCAAGCCGACCTAAACAAAGGCCAACGCCGAGCTTGACCGGGAGGAAGGCTGAGTTGCAAGAGGCCGTCGTCAAGCTAGGCAAGGAAAACGCCGAACTGGAGAGGACCGTGGCCGGTGGGCAGGCCGACTACGAAAGTAAGTCCTCAACTTGACCGTGATCTTAGCCAATCCATTAGTCGTTACCGTCTGTAGCCGAGTCTGACAAGTTACTTGTCGGTCGACCTGGGCAGACATGAGAGCCCAATGTCCAGCCCCGTATCGGTTCTTACACAGAGGAGATAAGAGTGATCAGGGAGTCCACGGAGAGACCCTCGTCGGGTCCCGTGAAAGGGCTCCTTGACGCTCATAGATCCCACCTGTGGGAACCCAGTTGTAGCAGGATTCCCCAGATAGAGCGGCGTCTTGAGGATGCACTGAGTGCTTGAAAAAGTACATCGGATGAAGCATGTTGTTGCCGGCGGGCCCAGACCCTAGCAATGACCAAGTCCATCTACCCAAG
Source organism: Oryza meyeriana var. granulata (assembly GCA_003991445.1). Taxonomy (NCBI): domain Eukaryota; kingdom Viridiplantae; phylum Streptophyta; class Magnoliopsida; order Poales; family Poaceae; genus Oryza; species Oryza meyeriana. The sequence goes on along the minus strand of RYFJ01000106.1, from coordinate 4,023 downwards.
GGCAGATATTGAAGCCATCGGGGGGTTTGCCAAGAGACGAACCCGAGGAGGCGCTGGAGCTGATTGCCCGGGTGAAGCCGACTACTGAATAGATTACCGAGACCTGGGCTGTAAGGGCAACATTATGTAGTCGTTATACACTTTTGTGAAAAAACATGTGTAAATATATGTGCACGCCACCCAAGATATTACTCGAGTAATATCATTTAGCTGTACCTCGACCGTCGTCCGTGCCGAGTCTATTTCCTAGAACTTAATAAAAATTTTCAAAGGAAGAAGCCTGACTCGGCGAAAAAGTATAGTAAGCTTCGTGGACTGAGTAGACGAGCTCATATTTATTGACAGCACATATATTACATGCAGCCCCGACTCACTACTCGGTTTGATGCAGCTGCTGTAGTTAGTCAGAGTAAACTGTACATATGAAAGTATAAAAATCAGGTATAGAACGGACGTAGCGTTCTATAGTTCGATGGAGTTGTTGATCGCTGTCTTCAGTCTTCAGTCGGTAGGCGCCATGCCACGTGCCTCGGCTATAATAACGGGCTCCCTTCTAGATTGGGATAATTAGCCTGTCTTGGTGTTTGTATTTTCCTCAGATGGAGATCCCCGACCAAAAAGGTGCAGCCATGAGACATTGCGATGTATAAGTTAGCGACGTAGGCCTTGAAGATACCTTGCTGCTGGGATTGTCGCGTTCTCTCTTGCTGCTTCCAACTGATCTACGTCGACCAATCGGGTCTGTTTGAGTTCATTTCTTCTAGTAGCCGGGCCGCGGAAGCCGACTGGTTCTAGTCGAAAGCATAAGCCGGCCGCACCATAGACCGAAAAAAGGATGCCTTGTGGCTGCTAAACGTGGGTCTGAGAGACCAGAAACGATGCGAAGTTCTGGTTACCACGGCCGCGCAGTTGTTGTAGTCGGTCACAATATTCTGGCCTGATGCTTGTAAACCATGCGTGCTCGTATCGAACCTGCCCAATGCTCTAGCCTGTTGCCACATATGCGTGCAGATCTTAGCTGAAATCTTCGCAGAAGTCTTGGAATACGCTCCTGTGAACTGAGTACCTTGTCGTTTTAATGATGCGGTTAGGACCCGACCGATAGTATATCGCATGATGAAGTCTTTGCTCGTGCCGCTCGTAATTGTTGCAATGGGTTTAGCTCTCCACTTGTGAATTTATCCACTCGCACAAAGCAATGTGTAACCCTCCTGGGCTTCTTGAAAGGCGCCGACCATGTCGAGCCCCCTACTGCATATGGCCAGAATATGGATTAGTTTGGATCTGGGCTGGAATTTGTTTGTCTTGCATAAACTGCAACCTCGCACTTGCAACAATGGTCCTTGGTGTCTATACTGCTGGGCAGAAATCCTGCTGGTTACCTTCCGACTAATCGTCTGGATGCGCATGGTGCCACTATAGCCCGATAATTGAGTGCAAGATCTGCTCCCTCCTCATGGTGGTGACGCAAGCATGAGGACACTGATGCGCCTCTTCGGACAGGTCTTCTCCGACGAGTAGCGAACGTTGGCTCGACGCTTGATCTGCTCGGCTGACCGGTAATCTCTGGAGTTTATGTCCAGGAGAAATTTGACAACAGCAGTCTCCACGTCTTAATATGTGCAGCACTCATCTGGTGGCGGGTTTAGGTTCGCTCCCGACTGCTCCACGCTGGTTTCTTCCTTGACTGAAGGCTCCATAAGTGCTCAACAAAGATTCCAGTCGAACTGTCTTGTTGGGATCCATGTTTGCCAGCGCGTCTTGCCGCGTTCATTGTATTGACGAGGAACTGTGTGACCCACCCGTCAAACTTGTTTTCGCTTGGCGGACCTCCTGACAGTATGCGCCCATGGTATCGTGAGACAAGTCAGTCTGTCTGACTTGTTACCACGAGTTGAGAATCTCCGCGCAATCAGTCGGGCGTATGCCAATGATAATAGCGACACGGGCCCGGACAAGTGCTCGTACTCTGCGATGTGTGAAGCTGGAATTGATTTGATAAACGTTACTTAATTTCACCAGTGGGGGGCAATATGACTCCAGCCCCGGCTGCCGCATCCGTAGAAACGTCAAGACTTTTCCAATTACTCGAGCCATGAAGTCGGCTGAGCTTGAGATTTAATTGCTGTCCGTGCGCTGAAGGTATGCGAACGCATCCCGAGTGCCATTTCGCGATTGGCCGTGGCCTCCGCGATATGGACATCCCCGAGTGAACGCTGTGACCACCGTGACTTGATGCTTGAAATAAAATGCATCCAGCTTCGGACGTGAGAGTAGCATTATAGCACTTCGTTGGACCTCGAAATTCGCTGACAAAATAGACTGGCCTTGTAATTTTTCGAATATGACCTGTATCGGATCGCGTCGACACAATTACCGTGCTGACTACTGAGGTGTTGCCGCCAGAGTATCAGCATTAGCGTTCTTGGCCATGGCGCCAGCACGGAGGTGATGTGAGATTGTTTGCAACGTTTCGAGGCTTGTGGGCTTCCGGAGTCCATTGAAATTGTTTGCCTTTAATTGAGCAGCTTTGAAGAAGGCATGCCCCGTGTCGCCCAGGTGGGGAAATAAACCGCTGAGTGCGCCATGCACTGTCAGCTTCTAGCCACGTCTTTGAGGTTAGTGGGGGCCATGTTCCTGATGGCGTTGACTTTCTCTGGTTGCCTCGATCCGCGATGCAGACGAGAGCGATAACTTTCGGGATGGCACCGAAGGAGCATTTTTCTGCGTTCAACTCATCTTGAATCGTCGAGTTTGAAGTTTCTGTTCAGGTCAGCGATGAGGTCTTCTTTGACTAGTCTGATCACCAGTCAATCGAAACGATAGAACTATCACGTTGCACCCGGATCTGAGTGTGCGACATCGTTGGAATTGCCCGTTATAGTTCGCCAGCATTTTCAAAGCGAACGCATGATATAGCAGTACTCTCCAAATGGCTGTGAAGATGCTTTAGCATTTCCTCCCTCAGGCTGATTTGAGGTATCGTAGCAGTCGAGAAAAGCTGAGTAGGGTCGCACTGCGTGGATCAACCACTGATTATCCTGGGAAAGACCAAATGGGTCCTTGGGGCATCCATGTTAGTGTGTAGCGATGCACTGCGCCATTTACGTTTTTCTGCCGGACCAGATTGGATTTGCCAGCCCAACCGGGTGATAACACTCCTGTGATGAACCCAGCGGTTGGTGATCTCCCTCCCGAATAATCCTTGCGGTCTTGAGCAAGCACGCGTTTGCTTGTTGATTGGCGTTGTCTTCATATTGGGCGTGTCGATCACCTCCTTGGTACGCCGGACAGTCGGCGTTCCAGGTCGAATATCTTTATGCTTGTAGAATGCGCGAGTCCTATTTGGGTCGAGGTCCGTCGATAGACATCTTGGAGGTTGAAGGTCCAGGGGGATCTTCTTCTGTGAGTCCACTGAAATTCGCTGATTCGTTAGCTTTTTTCGCCGGAACTTATCCTGCTCGACTTTATTCGTGACGGCTGCTGAATGCTATCCGTCGACGCCGCCTCTTGATGACCGAGTTCGCATTTCCTTGTCGTAGTGAGGTGCTTGATGTCTATGCCGGAGGACTCTGCTGGTTCCAGAATCTGGCACCCAGTATTTAGTGCGGATCCCTGAAGGGGGGGTGAGTTGGCAGTTGCCGGTCTCGGTCGGTGGTACCGTCTCGAAGCGCCACCTCAAACAGCGTTTCCGTCGAGTATCCACGTCCAAAGGTTACCGGCAAGGTTATCTTGCTCGAGTGGGTGATGACAGGCGGATATCTGGAGGCCGTGCATGGCCTTAGTCTGACGAGAATTACTGTCCAAAGTCTTGCGAACAGATATTGCGCGCTACCTCCATCTATGAGGTTTTTCTTAGCTGTTGTTTCTGACGACGGTCCAGGACGAGTGATAACGTCCCGGGGGGGAAACTGATCTGGTGATTGCTGATTGAATGTATGGCCATCTCTGACAGGCAGGTACTAGGTGTATCCGTCGTAGAACCTGTGTGATCCTGCGTTAGCTTTGTTGCGCTTATCTCTT